>JAGKTI010017142.1:0-18766 GCA_018397915.1 Birgus latro | reverse complement strand
ACACTTTAGCTGAAAATCAGTTGACAGCAAGAGTTTCGTACATTTGAGGTCGCCATTATTTTCTTAATACTTGCCCTTTTTAACCTATACTTACGGGCCACGACTGCTCGTTTGTCATCAGTGTCCTCGGTTGGGATTGCCGTGACTGCACACTTATAACTATACACTTATTGCTACAAAGGGCTCATTGTCAGTGTCTGCGGTTGGGATCACTGCAATTGCCCATTCGTCATCGGTGTCCACGGTTGGGATCGCCATGACTACGCACTTATAACTAATAAAGGTAAGTCGAGAATCCCTATGCAAACTTGGGCAGGTCACATCTTAACACCCTGCATTGGTGTGAACACTCATGTGGATATTGTGTATTCTCCGGGAATCCTCAGAGAGGCCCACAGCTCGAGACACACCACAAGGTAATTCAGACACAGCCTCAGATTGCCTCTGCGGGGGTCTCGAACTTCCCCCTTAACCTATGGTACATACAGTATGTACAAGCCCTACACTTACGGCTAATAAGGGCTCATCGTCGGTGTCTGCGGTTGGGATCACCGCAACTGTCCATTTGTCATCGGTGTCCACGTTTGGGATCGCCGTGACTATCTGCTTATAATCTATGGTACATATGTATGTACAGACCCTAGACATATTATGTCTTGTGGGGCCAACGGGCGAAACGTCAGGTCTGCAGCCACATTTCCACTGTCCTCTCTCTCACATGACTCAGAGATTATGAGCGTGGATTCAAATGGCGCAGGAAGGACACGTTCCTGAATGGTGGTACATCGACTCACATTACAGGAGTGCACAAAACTATCTATTTCCTGTCCCATTACCGTCCAGAAAAAGTCAGCACGGATACGGCCTTGGGTTTTCTTTTTGCCCATATGACCTGGCGCTGAACAATGACCCCATTCTAACGCTGCTTGGCGTTTCTTCGTGAGAACGACAAACTGCAGTCCAACCTCGCCCTCGGGTGTTCGTGACTCACGGTAGAGCTGTCCTCGCTTACGAAGGAACCTGGCTCGACCACCCTGTGAATACTTAATCACATTACCCTCCAGTTTCCTATGCACTGTGGCAAGTGTCGGGTCAGACTATTGTTCTTGGACAACGTCTTGACTGCGTATCAGGTCTTGCGGTGTTGCAATCGTCAATGGAGTGACACGTTTCAGAGCCTTGGCCATGGCTCATGTTACTGCAGCAGCCGAAGTCTGTGTAGCAACGTCTACGGCGCAATTATTTTTGACGCCTGGTATGTTACCTATAATAAGGTCAAACAAAGGTTCTGGCATGACAGCTGCAACTGTCGAACCTGTGTAAAAGGGAAATGCTACCTGAATACGTGCCTCAGGGAATAATCTCACTGATCCATCAATAAGTCTAACTTGGGTGTGCCTACCTGTACTCCTCGGGCCGAACTAGACTCTGCTTGATGGAGCAACTTGAGGAACCATTGTCCCTCAGAACATTTACAGAAACACCTCCCACAAACCCTGGCTGAACAAGAAAGGCACTGTTGCCAGTGGATAGGTCTGAGGAGGCAGTAGCCAATCATTGATGAGACTGTGGAACATACGATGCGGCGAACATAGCGTCCTGAGAACTATATGCCTGTGGGGTTGTGCTCACCATCTGAGGGGCTGGAGCGTTGACCACCTGTGGAGGAGGGTTCACCATCTGAGGGGGATTAGTGAGCTGTGGGGAAGTACCCGTGCTGGTGGGAACAACACCATCGTGCGCTTGTCCGGGAATGAAGGCTGCGTTTGCCTCCTGCTTCCGAAACACTAAAGCCGGTTGTCCTGACTGAGGATTACGTGGCTTATCCTTGTTCTGCTGCTGTTTGGGATACTGCTGCTGGTTAGGGTACTGTTTGTACCTCTTCCGGTCAGGTTTCTGTGTATTCTGCCCCTGGTCCTTCTGTGGTTTGTTTGGACCTTAGCCATTATTCTGAGAACGGCCTTGATGCTGGGGTTCAGTCTGCGATTGCTTACCAGACTTAGCAGCATCTTTCTTACTTCATGGCTGTTGCCTACGAGTTTGGTACCCGTACGCAGTAAAGAAACCATCAGCCTTTTCCACCATTTGGTTTGCATCTTTCACTTTGCACATCTTGAGCTGGGCCATAAGCTCAGCAGGCCACGTCTTTTCCAGCTGTGTGCACAGCACAAGGTCGATTATCCCCTCTCGCATGCTAGGAGTCTCGTCCTTCTCCATCCACTTGCCTAAGTATGCCGTGAGACAGTCAAGGAACTTTACAGCTGTCTCCTTTTCCTGGAGACGCGCCCTCACAAACTGAATCCTAGTGTCATCATTGGTAAGACCATACGCTTTGATAAGTGCGGTCTTCATCATCTCGTACGTGAGATTATCTCCGCAAATTCTGTGGAGAATGTCGAGGGCAGGGCCCTCAAACAGGCTAAGGAACTGAAGCCACTTAGCTGCCTCATCCAGATCGTACAGCTGTGCCATGTCTTCGAAACGAGCTATGAATGGCTCGATTCGCTCGCCTTCCTTATAAGAAGGAAGCTTGAGGCGTGGAGTTGCTAGAACAGGTGCTGGGAGAGCACTCGTGGAGCTTGGGTTGGCTGCACCCGATGTGCCTGAAGCCAAGGAGTCTCGCTTCAGCTTCAGCACTTTAAGCTCGTGTTTGTCACATGCCTCGCGCTCGGCGCGCTCGTGTTCACGTTCTCTATCACATTCCTCACGCTCACGTTCTTTCTCACATTCCTCACGCTCACGTTCTTTCTCACGTTCCTCACGCTCACATTCTTTCTGACGCTCCTCGCGCTCTTTCTAGCGTTCCTCACACTCACGTTCTTTTTTATGTTCCTCAAGCTCACGTTCTTTCTGACGTTCCTCGTATTCACGCTGTTCTTTTTCGTGCTCGCGCTGTTCTCGCTCGTGTTCACGCTGAATTTTCCGCTCTTCACGGGCGGCATTCTCGCTTTGCTGCTCATAAGTGCAGTGCAACAGGACATAATCTTTAATATCCTTGGCTTCCTGCAGGTATGTACTGGTTTCCATGATGCTCAGATTGAGAGTAACTAAAGACTGAGACTGATATGCTGGCTGGTGTGCAGCAGTCTAACTAAGAGTGAGTAAGTAATTTCGGTAATAATTTCAAAGCTAGGAGTTTATATCCTGGCGAGGTCGCCAGATGTCAGGGAGGAAAATAAAATGTGTCTATGGACACTAGGATTAACTATCAAGTCGATTATCATGAGAGAATCGACTCGTGAAATCAAGTGGCGATTTCACTTTTATAATGGCTTACTTCGCCAATTCTCTGGAGTCGAAAATTTGTAGACTTTCTCAACAGTACACAGCAGAGACTAAACGCTCAAGAAGGCTGTATTACTGTACTGTTGGCCTCTGAGAAAGTTAATTCACCCCTTAACATTCAAAAAATAATAATAGTAATAATAATAATAATAATAATAAGCAGGATCTTGGCTGAGCCAAACTCCTAGCTGGCACAACGGATTTAAGAATTAATACCAAGAGCTGACCTAAGTACCAGTCGTGATTAATATAAGGAGTTGTGCTAACTTGGAGTAGCAAAAGTCTACTAAATATGTGGGGAAATCAAACACGACTGTTACATTTAAGAAAGCTCAAGTAAACGAACTGTAAATTTATTAATTACATGAAAATATATTTGCGTTACATGAATCTATTCAAATTCAAGAAAGGGAAATGCACTCACACAAGCACTCAAACAAATAACTAAATAAAGCACTGAGCTAAATAACCTTAGCCTAGGAAAAAACAAAAGAAATACTAATCAATAGAGATGAGACCGCTGCTAATACAGTCGATCACCAGGCTGGTGGGAGGTTCGGGAATTCACGCCGATACAGCCAAGACTTCTGAGATTGCTAAAAAAAAGATCCGCTCAAGCTTTACGCACGGCACTACCACTCTCCTTGACTGTCACTGGGACGTCTGACTGTGTTTGAGTGTCCAACATAAGGGACGTGTGAAAGAGGTGTGGCCAACTAACGGCCAGGGAGGCAAGTGCAAAGAAATGACAATTCGGAAATTATCGCTCAGAGAAATGCATTGTCTGTACATAAAGACAATCACTCGCAAAAGAATGACGAAAATTTTGAAAATTTGATGCAAATATAAGTACACGAGTGGACGGTTAAGAGAATGGTGAATTCTCACGGATTTCAGAACTATTCATCGTTCCTATAAATCACTCGGTCACGATTTACGATACATAATTTCACGATGTAGAAAATTCGTGACAAACATCACCAGCAGGCCTCCTCCACAAGTGATGTAGGGGGTTCTTTGCCCACGAGGTCAACCAATGCCGAACCCTACAAAGGTAGGCATGCCCCCAAAGTACGTGGCACCGCCAACCACACTTCAAGCCCTGCCACCACGTCAAGGTGACCCCCTGCAGTGGGGTCAAATAGCTGAAGTACATAAGAGCACTCTTGTGTGCATTAATTGTTAACCCCCAGTCAGTAGCCAAGGTGGCAAAAGCATCCACAGCCTGGTGGAGGTGATGCTGGGCCTCCCATAAATAGGCAGCATTGGAGAGGATGGAAACACCATCGGCATAAACCAAGACGGACACTCCAAGAGGAGCAGGGAGGTGAGGCCAGCATTAAGACATTAAAAGGTAGGAGACTACAAAACAGATCCTTGAGGTACTGCCCACCTGATCAGGGTGGGGGAGGAGTAAGTACAGTAAATCGTAGGGAAACGCAGAAGGACTGCTCCTCCAATAAACTCCAGACCGAAGCAAATGGCCTATGTCACCGAGACAACATAACTTGTAAAGGATCCCATAATGGGAGGCAGAGTCAGAGGTCCCCTGGAGATATGCAACGACTGCCAAGAGTATGTGTTGGTGACAGTATGCCTGACGAATGTGATAGTCATACTGCAGGACATCAGATGCCCCCCGCCAGGGAAGGAATCCACATTGAATCTCAGACTGGCAGCAGTCATGCTCAAGCCACTAGGAAAGCTGGCGGCACATCATCCTCTCAAACACCTTCCCAACATTGCATTAGATAGTAACACTGTTGGCCTGTATGAAGCTGGAGAAGAAAGGTCTCTCCCTGGCCTGGGGAAAGGGAGAAGGTGAGAGGCTTTCCAGCAAGAAGGGAAGACCCCCAGCGGCCAGCTGTCATTAAAGTTGTCAAGGAGAGAGGCCTGATAAGGTAGGGGGAGATGGGCCAGAAATTCACTGAGGACAAAAGCCGGGGCACACGTTTTCTTAGGTTGTAAGGGACACAGACCAGAGGAAAGCTCTGCCTGGGTAAAGAGGGTGGCCAAGCATAAAGGAGTAGAGGAGGAGATGCCAACTTAGCGACTCCGAACAATTGCTGGACACCTGGAAGCGGAGCAGGGGTACCAAACTGGGACCAGAAGAAGTTGGCCAAGAAGACAGCCTTGTCCTGGAAGCCTCCGCCACGGGATATGAAAGGGTGGTAGGGCAACCCTTCATTGCCCAAATAAAGAACAAAGTCGGGATGATGAACTGGAGAATGAGAGGGCCAAGCATAAAGCAGACCAGACAGTATGCTGAGCGTGATTCAGTGTTTGCTTGCATTCCCCATCCCTACGGCGGTGTAGGTCCTGGTGGCTAAGGCAGGGACACCGCCAATCATTCCAGGAAAACTGCCTAGCCTAGACGACCTGGGTACAGTACCGTAGTACCATAGTGGTGCCTTGGGGACGTGCTGAGGACCTGCAGAAGGTCAACTCATCTGCCACGACCACAGAGGAAGTGCAGACCACCACACGGTCACCCAAGGGCCCTCCGGACAAAGCCCAGGCATCACCCAGGGCTGCAAAGGTGGGCCCACATTCAGAGCACCAATAATAAAGAAACAGCCAGTGATACATAAACAACACGATATACAACAACCTCTAACCCAAATTATGATGATCACTTCAAAGAAGTCTCATTTACAATTAATGTCCTTAAAAAAGCACCCGAAACAGAATGTATTTACAAACATGTCCCTGATTAAAGGAAAATGGCAACCCAGTAATATAAAAAGAATTTTAACAAAAGTCAGATCTGAAAAAAATATCTAGCTTCAAAGTGGAAAAATGTGAAGACAATAGAAATGTCAACTCTACACTGAAATAATTAAAGGCAGCCAATTCACTTTTCCATACGTTATTTATACATTCAAAATTAACGGAAATGTGGGATGCTCAACCCAAAACTGCATTTATGTAATTCACTGCAGTGGATGTAAAGAGATTTCTATAGCTGAGACTTCAAATCCTCGGGGGCCGTACTAACCTCCACAGAGACCATATTAATCACAGTAAAGGATTAAAAATTGTTGTTACCTACTTAGTAAAATGCGCAAAAAATGTTCTCCAAAGTTTAATATCATGCCCTTCTATAAAGTAAAGAAGGATGATCATACAGAAAGAAAGTCCAAAGAAAAATTCTTTATATAACCTTAAACCATTATTAAACAGAGACCTATGAAACACTGACCCAGTTTCTGTTTCAGCTTCAAACAAACCATCGCTTTTCGAATTACGAATGTGTCGCAACTGAAGCTTCACACGACTTGAAAGAGACTGACAACAGTGGATGATTCATACCGAATATCAGCGGCTATCAGTCACTTAGAGGAAGCAAACCTCTTCCCATGGCCAATATAAAAACAATGTATGTAACTAATGGTCCAGAATGCTACAGAAATGCGTTTTAACTAAACGTGGATTTTATAAATTAACTTAAAATTATTTTAATAGCCATTATTAGTAACTGATTTTGGTGGCTGATTTTAGCGGCTGATATTTTATTGTTATTTTTAGTCGCTATTTTCAGTGGCTGTTTTTAATGGCTACTTAAATTACTTTTTAAATGACAAATTACTATCTCCAATAAACAGCTCATCCTTTGGGGGGCTATGCCTCCTCAATTATCCCCACACTTTGCCATGTGGAAGAACCCAGTTCCGAGCCTGGCGAGGTACTGTCTGCAGCAAAAAGGCAGCTGTTTGCTTATGATCGATGGGTCTGCTCGGCCAGATAGGCTGGAATAGAGCAACAATAACAACAACTATGGTAAAGAAAAAACAAAGACACCAAAAGACTAATAACTGTTATGATTGGTTTGCCCACGAGTACAGAAAACTGTTAAGTTCCAGCTTATGATGAACTTCTATATTCACCAGACAGACACTTTCCGCATCTTGAGGGTTAAAAAGAAGACCTGAAGAGAAAAAAAAATGAAAGTAAAATAGATCCTTTGATAATATTCACACAGACCTTAATTAAAAACCTGAATCATGGAGTCTGGGAAATTAAGCCCTTAATTAAAAACCTGAATCATGGAGTCTGGGAAATTAAGCCTTTTATTACATGATGGCAATTTATTTGCAGCATTAATAACCTAGGTAATAGTGAATTATACTAAGTTGACACTACAGTTAAAAAAGGAATAAGTCATTCAGTGTTAGAAGTTCTACTAATAAGCAGCAGTAGGTAGGCCCTTTCACACATTAACCTGTCATGGAAAAATGCTCAGAATTTTTACACTTTGTGTTCACTGTTTTCCACAGTATGTTGTACTGTACACATCATGATTGCCATCCAGAGTGGTTGGTGTGGCAGTCAGAACATTTAACATGAAGGCATCGAATGTATGAGTACAGAATCAACCGTAACCACATAATAAGGACTTACACTACATCTCGAGCCTGATGAGGCAACAGACTTCACACAGACGCAGCATAAAAGAAGCATGCAAAGAAGAGGAGGCAGATGACGGGGAACACTATGATGGAGATCTTATTAAGTTTAGCAGCACCACTGTTACTCTGGTTTTCCATCATAAGCCTGACTGACGAATCTTTGTCTTGGTTACTCGTGCCAATCGTCGTGATCTTTGCTGGTGGCCTGAGTGACTTGGACGAGCTGATATGTCGCCTTAGACTTTCAATCACTACCAGAACTACGATGATGAGGAAGTCGACGCAGATGAGAGCCACGTACCAGACGTCGATTAGCTTAAGGTAGGCGGTCTTGGGGATGGACTGGGAGGTCTGGGTCAGCAGTCCAGTCAGCACAAGCAGCGAGGTTAGCGACACCATGATGCGGTCCTGTTTTGGAGTCAGCAATCAGTTATACAGCACACACTTTATGTCTTGTTATAACCTGCCTCCCTAGTTTTTTTTATCTGCGAATTGGAAGTTTAAAAGTCGTCCCTCGGTCAAGGTATATTGTACGAAAACATTATCTATGTGACATCAAACAAAGAAATGAATGATCCAACAAAGGCATGAAACAAACTGTTTATCAATAATAATTTAATCACATACTTTCATTGGCAGTGTCTGATTTAGTGGTCATATCAGCTTGAACGTCTAGTCAAAAGCAGAAGTCCGTAGCATTTTTAGCCTGGTGCCGCCGCAATATTAATGCGATCACTAGACAACAGCACCCACACTTCGATGACACTCACGCGGTTCAGAGTGAGAGAAACCAAGTGACAGCTGCTTTGGCGTTCACCAAGTGAACACAGTAGTTTTGTGGTGGGTTCAGGCTGAAAAGTCTACTAACTTTTGCTTTAGGCCGTGTAGTTGATCTGAAAGGCATCGGTGCACAACTACAGACTATGAGAGCTGTGTCCACTGGTCGTGCCCCATGTTGGTGGCTGTGCTTTTGGAGGATGAATTATACAGTTTGCTAGTCACATTTTCTGTTGTATCCATGAACCTCTGCCAATTTTCTTGGAACACCATGAACAGTACTGATCATTTAAGCAACTATCGTACCCCCAGTAGTGGTATTCTTTCAATCATCTGTACACTGTGATTATACCCGTACAGTTAGAGCTGGCTTTAGGACTGAGTTGTGCTACCATCGCTCTAAAGCAGTGAATGCTAACCTAGAGTGTGAAACGTCATATGTGGGAGATGCGAAACATATCAATCAGTTCAGTTACAAAGTTGCTAAAATAAAGTTCTTAGCCAGTGAGTGTATCTCCGTGGTTGGCTGTATTTTTTTAATATATTAGACTGCCTTGTGACAATACTGTGTTACTGTAACATCTTGACTGTTGTGTGAAACTGATGTCAAAATAGATGTGTGTGAGAAGAAGCTAAAACTACTTTCTGACAACCGGTGCTAGACGATATTCTGCTAACTGAAGAGCTGCAAACACTGGAAAAAGGTTAATTACCACTGCTATGGAAACCGGTGACTGACTGAACCAAGTGAGCCGTGACCTGCTTTGTCCTATCATGCCCTGCCCTGCCATGCCACGCCACATCCTACCATAGTCAGCCCTGACCTGCACTGCTCTGCCTTGCCTTGCCTTGCCATACCCTGACCTGGAAATCGTTTAGGCTGAACCAAAAGGTAAGGTAGCAGATGGTGACGAGAAGGACGCTGGGCAAGAAGGCGTTACCGATGTAGTACCCGAACTGGTTCCTGAACGCCACCTCCACCTGCACCGTTGGGAGGAAGAGAGGAGGTGATGAGAAAGCTTAACTCTCACAAGGTCCGAGGGCAATTTACAAATCGTGTTGCAGCCTTGTTGCCTCAGACAAAATACATTATGTAACATCCCCCACCCCTTCCATTCTCCCCACGTTAACTTACCTTCTCCAGCACGAACAGTTAAAATAATGGACCGAGAGGCATAAGAGATCATGTTTAGTGTAAAGGCACTTCATACATGAATTATTTAAACTAAAACATGGCAGAACTCACGCGCATTTTTTCGCACTTGAAAAGACCCAGTTCAAGAATGTCTTTATACATGAGAAATGTGCATGAAAATCCAGAAAGGTTTAGTAGAAAACGTACATGCTAACCTACATATCATCAGTGCAAGTGGAAATTCCTTGTCAAAAGGAGGGGAAAAATATAAACTTGCTGACACCTAAAATAAGTCAACTTACTTTAATAAAAGAATCTTCCTCAGAAGTATTGCTCCTTCCTGTAACACCAACCACATCATACTCGAGCAGTCTTCGGTCACCATCAAACGTCACTTGTACCTGGAAAAAAAAAGATGTCTTAGTGGCTGATAATGATCAAATGTATTGCTTTATACTGATAATATTATATGTGCCATGCAGCAGTAAAATGAAAGGTGTCCTAAGCCTTAAAGCAAAATGCCTTATACAACTAGCCTTATCAGCAGAAATGAGTGCACAAAGGTGGAAGCAGGCCTTGTTTTTAATGATTACTTAAAGAACACCCGTGACCCGCATTTGTTAGATAACAGTCTGCGTCCCACATTAAGGGGTGGAGTCATATATTCTAAGTTGATTCAGAAATTGTTGTAAAAATGTAGGGCTCGTCCAAACTTTTACACTTCCAGTTTAATTATGATAATACAGCTGTAAGACATACAGATGTGTAAGAGTTAAGAGAAATTATAGATAACCAAGCAAAACATTCAGACAGAGATAGATAGTGCTTATTTTAGAAGAAACTCTTTGGTATTAAATAAATAAAATAGCCTGAGGCACATGTTAGGTATATATAAGATGAAGTTACTGAGAGAGCAAGAGCAGATTCTGAGCAGGTACCATCGCTGATTGGCTGGGAATTATTCTTCTAATGAATAGATGAATAAGCTGTGCCACGAAATATATTGTACATATTTTTTTTCTTTTCTAGTTTAAATTTATGTCTATATGACAAAGGAAGCAATAAAATTCGATTACTAAAACAAGTTAGATTGGAAAAGAACCAGCAGTCAGTTCCCGCCGCTACAGCCGAGTTTGATGCCAAGTACCTGTGGGTCATTGATGACACATGGCAGCTGTGCAGCTATGGTTACCAAACAGGTCATCTCTCAGTGTATGGTAAGTTACAACAATATGTTAGCCATATAGTATGATTCACATTATTACTTCTCTTAGAATACGAGGGAACGTAGAAATAGAAAACAAAAATGTCACTGGCGATGGGTGAGTGGGAGGGGCTTCATGAACTCGGTCAGTGACATCAAGTATAATTAGTGCAAAAATCAGGAATGAGGCAGAGCAGAATGTGAAGGACTCGATAACGTCCTGTTAACAGTACTTCGCCTTATCAGTTGTACCCACCAGTCAAGGTTACCTCAACTGGGAGAACGTGCACCAAACACAAAAGATCCAACATACGATTATTCGGACCTATTCAAGAAGATTTTGCAGTGCATTTCTGAGTTTAAGTGTTAAACAAACATTGAAATAATGCTATTGTGAAATGAATGGAGGGGGGGGAGAGGGAGGGAAACCGAGGATGATCAGCTGACCAGGTCAGGTGCGGGTAAGGGGATGGGTCCATTATGATGTGGCAGGGGTAAACCAGCTCTGCTGTCGGGCCCTGCTGTGGATGTCGCTGATTGCACTACGCAATTGACTCTGGTGCGGTGTGGTGCGGTGAGGATCTGTCCCTTCTCCTCTTGGGGCTAAGATACGAATATGTGTGTGTGTGTGTGTGTGTGTGTGTGTGTGTGTGGATGAGTAAATTGGGAGGTGTCGTCCTGTCTCGGCTACCGCCCTTTCTTTGGGGGAAGCAGCCTAGGTAAATAGAGATTATTATCTAACCTAATTTT
This sequence comes from Birgus latro, assembly GCA_018397915.1. Classification (NCBI taxonomy): domain Eukaryota; kingdom Metazoa; phylum Arthropoda; class Malacostraca; order Decapoda; family Coenobitidae; genus Birgus; species Birgus latro. Next base: position 7,206 of record JAGKTI010017142.1, on the reverse strand, counting down.
TATTATTAACCAACCTAACTCTAAAAAAAAAAAAAAAATCTTCCAAAAATTAAGTTCAAATTTGGAATCAACTAAAAAAACTGTATTAGTGACGAAGTTTACATAAAAATCGGAGAACGTTCACCAAACGCAAAAGATCCGAAACGGAATCTGAAGGTGAATGTAAAGAAAAGTAAAGTCTGTGGTCTTTGAGAGAAATGAAGTCACTGAATGCACAGTGAGGCTGGATGGTGAGGTAATGGAAACTGCGAGTGCATTTAAGTTATCGGGTAGTGTGATGAGTAAGGATGGAAGTCTGGAGGATGAAGTGCATGAAAAGGTACAGCAGGGAAGAAAAGTTGCTAGATCTTTGCAAGCAGTGATGAGAAATAGGGAAGTGAGCATGGAAGTAAAAAAAATCGCTGCATGATAGATTGTGATACCAACTTCAACGTATGGAAGTGAAGCTTGGACTTTGCTGGAAGGACACAAGTCAAGGGTGAGAGCAGTGGAAATGAATTATCTGAGAGGAGCATGTGGAGTTACATGGTGAGACAGAATGGCAAATGACGAGGTGAAGGGACTTTGTAGTGTGGATGTGGATGTGTTGGAAAGCATTAGCGGAAATACACTGAGGTAATTTGGCCATGTGGAGGGAATGGAAAATGAGAGACTAACGAGGAGGGTGTATGTGAGTGCGGTGGAGGGGGGAAAGAGGGAAAGGGAAACCGACGATGTGATAGAGGGATGGAGTGGAAAGGTATATGAAAGGAGGTGGTGTGAGGTGAGAGGAGGGCAGAGTAATGGCAAGCGACAGGGCAACATAGAGATGATTTGCTTGTGGTCTCGCCTTACGAGATAAAGGCGTCTGGCTACAGATAGATAGGGTCGTTATCATCACATTACCAGAAATGGGGTACCTGTGGTGTTTTCTACATTTCTTGTTTTTCTGTTTCTCCTCGGTGTCTGTGTTGGTGATCCTACTCTTGCAAGCACTTGTTATCATGGCCTCACGCCTTTAATTCTGGGATAGGTGGCCAAAAAATAACGATACATGTGTCTGGGCCAGCTATCGTGAGATGTCTCCCTCAGATTTTTTTTAAAGATATTCAGTTAGGTCTCCATGCCATAGCCGGGAGACCTGCTGTATTGCATTTCTTTTCTTTCCTTCTATTTTTCTTTCTCTTTTCTTCTTTTTCTTCTTCTTCTTCTTCTTCTTCTTCTTCTTCCTTTCAAACACTCTTCATCTGAGTGCCATTTGTTTATTTCTTCAACATTTCACTTCATACATGACACAGTTTTTCCTTTATGTTAAAACCCACTAAATTTTTTTTGTTAATTTGACGAGGGATACCCTGCATATGGTATCAAAGATCAAACCACACAAACACAAATTTTGGGATTCTTTGTTTTTGTATGTTCATTAATCATCATGGCAGTATACACAGAGGTATGTTAACGAACCATAGCTGTGTGGGGACAATCTTGCATTCCCTTGGGAAAGCTGGCAGCCTTGAACTAATATAAGAGCCTCAAAGGTGCAAAAAGACAGACCCATAGCCACCAGACACTAGAACAACCATTCCAGTCCCAACATGTGTTCAGTTTGGCTCCGAACGTGATTTCATTATGGTGCGAGTTTGATCTGAATGGGCCCTGTAGCGCAGTTGTTAAGTGATTTGTTAATTTTTTTGGAGTACTAGTACAAGTAAATATATGTATTTACATAAAAGAAGGAAACCTCGGGAAATGTCGCTCAAAAGATTCACTGTGCCCTATGGTCTACAGTGGTTTCTACTGGCAGTATATATGCGGTGTTTCAGGTGTTTAGGAATTCCTATTTAGTCTGATTTTAGACTTGGGTTGGGCAAACGTATCCTACAGATGTCCACTCAGGGGAAGGTATAGGTACACTTTGGCATCTGAACCAATGTTTGAAGTTGGTGGTTCCAACTGGTCCCTACAATTGCATCTTTCTACCCTTTTGTAGTCCCATACCTTAATTCACCGCTTCAGTCATTTAAAAGCAGGCAGAGAGTGAAGACATACATGCATGCTGGGTATACTTATCAGTATATGGACGATGGTGAAGTGAAAAGTAAAATGTATGACCAAATATTGATATAAAGTATTTACGGGAGGTAGTGATAATTCTGCAAGTGTTTGTATTTGATATGCAATGTGTGATGCGAACAAATAACGTATAATGTGTGCTGCAATGAGTGACAGCCCTGTTATTTTTTTTTTTTTTTATGTGTCCGACTCTGGGCATAGGCTTCACAGCCTGCTATCAAGGCCCAGTCGTCCTCCTACAATCTACATGTCACCACTTCGGCGCTTAACACCCACCGTCCATACTGAATACATGCTAGAGCTGTCTCATACAGGACTGGTGTATTGGTATTAGCGGGGTCATTTTTACGACATGTCGGCGGGTCTTCTGGTAGATCAGTAAAGCCTGATTTAATGAAATTCAAATCCTTAAACTGTTCCCTGCACCAGCGAGGATTCGAACCTGGGTCCCACGGGACCGCAAGCCAACTCTCTACCGATCGAGCTACATGTTTTACTGAATTAGAACCACTTGTAAATATTGCGTGAACTTATTTGTGCAACTTAGGTGATTATCATGTAGTCGTTACACATGATAATTGCAATCCATGATATGGCACTTTAAGTGGACTAGCCAAGTTGGTCATTTTAGCGTGGCCTCGTGGCCAGGAAAATGTCCATATAAGGATGGAAATGCATTTCCTTATTCTGCTTATTGTTCCACTATTTAATATGGAAAGAGGTTATTACAGACAGAACTAATCATTGTCCCAGAATCCCCATCTGAGGGATACTAAATCCACGTAGTGGAGGAGTTGATCATAATTCGCTTAATGATAAGGGTTTGGGCAGTGAAACCCCGTTGTTAATCGATGGATGTCGCGAGTTGTTATGGGACATGGGCTGGTTTCGGGACCAAAGAAACTTATTCTACAATAGGTGACGTGCTGGCCGAAAAAGGGATATGAACAGAGTGCAACTATTAACAGTGAGTATGTAGCATGATTTGGGTTCAGAATCAAAGAACTTAGTTAAATTAAACTAACATTAAAGTATGTGAAGCGGTGTCCAGCATCGGACAGGCGGTACACGAGAGAGCAGAGCTGGGTGTCAAAAGGGTATTTGCCGAGACGAAACTGACAGTTGAAGGTGACTGAGTACTGCTGCACCAGCATCAGTGTGTTGCTGCCCCCATCATACACCTGGTCTGTAATACGCCACATTATTATCACATCATGTCTGTTGTTTGTTCAGTATCTGGATAATGACTAATGGAAAAGAATCCAAAGGTCATTAAGTCTGGTTTTATATTACTGTAAGATAATGGTTTTCAAGAAATCTATGCACACATTTAATTGATCTTCTGCTGAGAGGTAATGTTAAAGCTCTCACAAAACTGATACACAGCTGGAACAAGTGTCTCTTGTACAGTAAAATTTACCATTGAAAACTATCCTGTTATCTACTCTATTTAAGCATAAAAATACCTTCACGACCCATCCAACACCCAGTCTTTGCTGGGGAGCCTGACACACCTTGGCTGGACTGACTAAAGTCCTCCGGGAGAGGGTCGGTATCCCGCTGCACCTGGAGGAACGAACGCTGCTCCGTCACTTTGGCTGGACTTCTGCTGCTTGATTCTATTTGGAAGTCTGGCAGCCACAGGTCTCTTGGTACCTGAAGCAGCAGAAGAACAAGGCAGTTTTATTATTAAAATTAAGTGCACAAATTTGTAAAGCAGTAGACGAACAAGGCTCAAAATTAACAACAGTATTATTGAAATTAAGTGCACAAAGTTGCAAAACAGTAGAAGAACAAGGTTTAAGATTAACAGCTGTGTTATTAAAACTAAGTGGACGAAGGTGTAAAATGTCCCTAAATATTCATGGTCAATTATGGAACACATACAGCTGGTAGATGTAATCAGCCAGCAGCAACAGGGAAAGGTGGGACATGTTGCATCATCACCACATGCGTCAGAAATTATCGTCAGTAACTGAGGGTTTGTCTGCACCTTAGCACCCTCAGCTTTAGCAAATATGGCTCTATCGACTGTACAAGGGTCATTAAACCAAGCAGTAGTTTTTCCAAAGTCTTAGCCTTCCCCTTGAACACAATACGAAGCAATCGAATTTACATCCATGTCCCCATTTGTATTCCTGAGTGTATAGCGACAGTGAGGAAACAAACTTTGCTAAAAAATCTGACCGTCCAGAGAACAAACAAGTAAGATGATATTCAGTGCTAGTGTCGGTACTCCTGAAGGTTTTAATCATCATTTGTGCTGTCCAGTAATTAATTTTGGCTTCGTTATATCTGCACTTAACTCTTCTGATACGATGACATCTAAGCTCCTCCTACTGTTAAATTTTTACTCAGTTCTAAAGTGTGCTGGTATTACAGTAGTCGGTACCTAACCCCACTAATCCGTGAATTTACACTGAACCGCATATAACCACCTGGCAGTATCACAAACCTAAAACAATTGCGTCATTTTGCTGAAGGGAAAAAGGTTTGTGTACTGTATATTGCACAACAAAATTCCATAGACACATAACCACCGTCATACCTCGGCTTTGTTAGAGGATGTCCGCTTCTTGAGATTATGAAAAAGAATCCTGGGGTCTCTCCATGTGACCTGTTGAATAATATCGAGACTGACCCTGAAACCAACCAAGTCAAATTGGCCAACAGAGGTGATTTCCTGAGACACATTGATCTGGATTGGGGCACCGAATTCTGACGGCGGTGGCAGTTGACGGGAGTAACTTTCTGGCAGGACAATGATGGTGCAGTTGTGTTCGTCGCTCAGGTCTGGGCAGTGGTGGCGGTGATCACAACGCGCTGAACGAGGCACACATTGGCCATCGTCACATGTGTACTCCAGCGGCCCACACACACTCAACAACAACCGACTCTGAGGGAACACCACGTTATATTATGGGTCTTGTTGCGAGGGTTAAGGATGACGGAACATGTCCCCTTCAGTCTTTAAACATGGAGGGCAACATACTGTGTCCTCCCCTTCCATTTTTTTTTTTTTTAATATCCATCTATCTTTAACCAGAACCTTAATCCATGAAATGGTGGCCACATGCGAATCGCCTCCCAAGCCAATCTACCCTTCGTCATCAGATTATCCTCTCACCAGCTAACATCACCCTCACCCATCTGTCTCTCCACTCCGTCCCTCCATATCATCCTCAGTTTCTTACGTCCCCTCTCCCTTGCATCTCACTCATCCATTCCCCAAGTGAGATTTTCATTCTGTATTTTCTCCGCAAAACAAACCCACCTCAAAACATTATTTTCTCCAAACACTTTCTAGCACATCTGCATGAACACCACAGTACTCCTTGAACTCTTCATTTGCGTTATCTGTCTCTCCATGCAGCTCCACATCCACTTGTCACATAACTTATTTCCACATCTTTTTCTCTAGCTTTGTGTCCGTTCAACAGAGTCCCAGCTTCACTTTCATGCATTAGAGTAAGGATCACAATACTGTCATGCAACAACTGCTCTACTTCCTTACCAAGTTCCTTGTTCCTTACCACTGTGCGCTGTGTACCTGCATCCTTCATTCCCTGCTCTGCTCTTTCTTTCACTTTATCATCTAAACTTCTGTCTGTTCATCACAGAACCCAGATATTTGAAGACATCTAGATTCTCGCTTTACTGACCATTTAGCTTTTCGCTATGTACTGTGTCTTACCCCCCCCTCTCTCTCTATGGTGTGTGTGTGTGTGTGTGTGTGTGTGTGTGTGTGTGTGTGTGAAGCTTTTATTCATGATACTGAGTAGATGCCTTTAGTACCATAAAACTGTTAATTAACTGAAGTGCAGTATTTATCTAATACATATAGATAACTGTATATTAATATGCACAATATTTCTAGTAACTTTACCACAGAACTTACTTCTGAGCAGGACAACAGCGCTAGAATGTGTTATCACTCAGTGTATATTACCTCAAATGATTCTGCAAATGGTTAAAATATATCTTATTATCTGTGCCACGAATGAGACACAAAGGGTTTCATCCCAGGCAAATGGGTGGTTTGGATAAGTTAAGCTAAATATTACTTGTGAACAAAGAATGGAGAGCAGATTAAATGATAACTTGACTGTCTTTTTTTAGCCACCTACTGGAGTCCATGTCGCTCGCTTCCGTCGCCTGCTATATTGTTACCTCCGCCATGGAGGCTGTGTTTTACCTCGCGTTATTTTGTTTGTTTGTTTGTTTGTCTGTTAGCAGAATTACTCAAAAATAATTTTGTGGAAGGGTGGGCCATAGGCCAAGGAAGGAATGATTAAATATTGAGGCAGATCTGGATCCGGATCCGGAGTATCCCGCACAATATCTCCAAAAGTTCTCAATGAATTTCAATGAAATTTTTTGGAAACGTGGGCCATGGACCAAGAAAGAGTTTACTAAATTTGGGGGCGGATCCGGATCCGGATCCTATATCCACGGATCCAGATCCAGATCCTTTTTAATGGCAATGACATTGGCGGAGGTATGCGCTCTGTGAGAGCTTTCTAGGTGTTATTCTCTCCGACCCCTCTTCTCTTCACCCCTGTATGTATGTTTGTTAGTTTGTCTGTTAGCAGGATTACTCAGAAAGTAAAAGTGAGATTTGGACCAAATCTGGTGGGTAGAGCCCATGTCGCAGGGAACAAACGATCAACTGTTGGGGCCGATCCGGACAGTATTACAGATTCTGGATCCGGAAAACACTTTTTGCGAAACCCTCATCAATGATAAGAAAACCTAACCCATTATGATGAGTGGTTTGGAAATTACCCTGCCTTGCCGGAGAGATGCGCTCCACTGAGTGCCCCTCTAGTTATTGTTGTCGTTATTATTATCATTATTATTATTATTATTATTATTATTACTACTACTACTACTGCTATTATTATTATTATTATTATTATTACTACTACTACTACTACTGCTATTATTATTATTATTATTATTATTATTATTATTGATGTAAAGAGAAGGCTGTATGAGGGTGTTGTGGTACCGACTGCATTATATGGGGCTGAAACATGGAATATGGGTGTAGCAGAGAGGAAAAGTTTGAATGTAAAGGAGATGAGGTGTCTGAGGAGTATGTGTGGAGTGACGCGTATGGATCGAGTGAGAAATGATGAAGTGCGAAGGAGA
>JAGKTI010017141.1:0-18767 GCA_018397915.1 Birgus latro | reverse complement strand
AGGGAGGATGATGAAAGGTAGAATGATGGGGAGGAGAGGTAGAAGGATGAGGAGGAGAAGGAGAGAGGGGGAGGAGAGGATGAGGGAGGAGGGGGGGTAAGAGGGGAAAAGGATGAAGTGAAGAGGGAGAGTGAAAAGGAGGGGGAAGAGAGCAAAAGATTGAGGAAGGAGAAAATGACAAAGGCATTTTTTAATACATCAAGAATTAATTTTCTTAAACAAGATCCAGTCACAAATACTTGGAGGGAAAAAAAAATAATGCTTACTGTACAACTATCAACCACCTGATTGACGATACACACGAGAGTTGGTGCACAGTGATGCACAATTGTAGACAGTTTACTTTTTTCCAGTTATAAAACTCTCCTAAACTGCATTATTGGCTTTTGAAAGCCATTGCTGCATTATTATTTACAGGTATATCAGTATTTATGTCTACATTTGTACATTACAGTGCTGACAGTATTAATGTTATGAACATAAACAAAATAATCATGTAAAGACATTTGGCTGTCATGGAAGATGGGAACCATAAACTCCATTAATTAGACCAGTGTGGTACTTATGTTACAATAAAAAAATAACATCTACATACCAGTGAACCATAATAGTTGAAAAGATCTACTAAAATGATTTACATTATATTAACCCACTGAGCAAGATGATGGAATGTCATTTTCATGTTACAGGACTATTATTATTATTATTATTATTATTATTATTATTATTATTACTATGTCTTTTATCCTATCTTGGGATAAGCTCTTTAAACTGAAGGAGTTCAAATGCAGCTTTGGTTAAAACTTTCATAATTAAACCTTTCTTGCTGAATAAAACAATACAGCATTGATAAAAGCTTTCATAATTAAAGATATTCCTCAGCTGAACAGAACAATCTTGTTGCAGCAAGAAAATGAAAAGGATATTACCAAGACTCCAAAGACTGACACTATTCTTTTTCCCACTTAAGGATGAGGTACAGTGAGGTCGGTCCTGAGCGCAAGGAAGGAAAACATAAAAGTGGAAAAAATGATCAACAAAATTACTAATGAAGAGAGCCAGATACTAACAAACTCACTATTCAAGCCAAAGAATCCCATATTCCGCTTCACAGGCAGATGTATATTGTACATACATTTTCAAATAAATGCACTTTATGTTACGATGAAAAGAGCTCATTTGGAGGACTGTAAAGTTTAAGGGACATTAAACTTTTATCATACGCTCCTCCATATATAATTCATCCAACCAACTCAACCCAGTCCATTCCCTAGCCCCACCATCTTTACCTGCTTCTGTATGCAGTACCCAATACCTCCTTTCACTTTCACTCAAGTATATTTTTTCACCATCTAAAAAATAATGAGATAAAAAATACACTGTCTCAGATATAAAGGGTCCAGCATGCTTGCATGTGTCAGCCTTGAGCACCATGTCAGCTCTCCATGCTGCTTGATCTCTAGCAACTTCACTTTTCAGTCCCAATAACCTAGCAAATATTTCATAAAAAAACTCAACAGTTAGCAGATAATCCTCAACAGTACCTATGGTACACACACTTTAACACAGGCTTACATAAAATGACTGCTACACTAACCAAAATAACCATCACCCTCCTAACTCCAGGGAAACGCCTCAAACACACCCTCATGTTACCCTACTTGAGCAACCACTCCCACTGGAAAGATACCTAAAATTCTAAGATGTAAGGGCACACATGACCTTTTCTTAACCCTTTTGCGCACGGTAAGTTTTATTAAGCTTCACGGCTCACGATTTCACTCCCCCGCGCGCTCCACTGGCAGCCTGCGGTACGCATATTACACGTATTCTCGCCTCATATAAGTAATGGCTTCACTATAAGGGTAAAACACATCATTTTACGGGCAGGGCAAGTGGAACCCTGCTATAACAAACCAGACTCTGCCTCTAGGCCTAACGGCTGATAACGGGCCCCAATGCTTTACAAACAACATATCTATGTTCAGTAGACACAATCACTTCACAGTATAGTCAAAAACACTGTACAGTCACAATATTTCAATAATGGCTTCAGCCTCGGGTGGGAGGGGGAAAATGGCGGATTTAAAGGGACAACACAACACAGCACGACCCTGCTGTCTGGCTGCTAGTGGAGCACTGGGATTCTGTCACTACGTACAGGCACATATGAGTCATTGCAGTGTTGCCAAGGTCTTACCTCGGGAGAGACACGTGGCTGCTAGAAAGCTACAAAATTTGACTAAAATCGACCGAAAACTTATTTTTTGGTTAATTTTTTTCGCGTTTTCACGCGATTTGAGGTCCTGTACTTTGGCACACCACACCACATGTAACACAAATTGTGGTCCCGTGCACGAAAGGGTTAATACACAGATAACATCAGATCAAAGGCATATCATAAACTCAATGTCTTGAAAACAATAACAGGTACCACCTTCGTACAACATAAATTCTATGAACAATCCATTTCAACGGTGACTTACACTAGCACAAAATGAGCCCCGTATTTAACTAGCACAAAAATGGAAAAGCTTAAGACAACACAAAACAAAGCCTTTGGAATAATGACAGGATGCACAAAGGCCACAAATTCAGATCACTTCTATCAAGAAACAAAAGTACTCCCAAACAAGTATCATATGAGAGAGTTCATCACTTCAGGTTAACACTCTTCTCAACCCCGCAACTGTGTGTTGCATCACCTTCCACCACAGAGAAACAAAGAGGAAAACCACCAAACACCATACAAACTGCCTCACCAACATTCCTCTTTCTCCACCCAGCACAGTATTTCACACATGCACACAGCCATCCAAAACATAACACCCTTCACAAACATCCACCAGACAACATCCCTAAGAAACTACCCAACCCAGAAAGACAAGACTACACCTAACCAGAATGCAACACAGTCACCACCCTTCCCTACTACAATTCCAACACAAAATACAACTCAAAATTCAATATGCACAAACTGCAATGCAACTTTTCACACCACACCAAACTTTCTCACATCAGGTACCACAGTCACAACACAAGCAATCTTTGAACATAAAACTCAACAAAACATGAGAATGGCTACATTATGCATTTTAAAATTTTTCTAAATTCTCTCAATTAAGACATTCTGTCAGAGTTGCATCCTGTGTATTCCAAAGGTCTGAATACTTCTCTTAGCAAACACTTCAAATTTCAAAACACTATAGCCTACAGTGTCAAAACAGCCACCCTACACAAAGCCACAAATTCAGGGTTGCAATGCTGCAAGCACTGCAAATTTTGTCTATAGCTATGTCCATGAGACTGAATTCGTGGTATAACAGGAACTACATCAAAAGAAGCTATTTGAGGTAAGAGACAAAATATATATGAAAAATAGCATAATACCAGACTTGTGGTACAAATAAAGTATACCCAATGAAGTGATATGAGGTACAAGACAAAATATATCTGATAATACAACAAGCATAATACTGGTCTTATGGTATAACAGGATATATACCAAAATAAGCGATATGAGGTATAACAAGTCAACGCATATCAAAAATATAACAAGCATAATACCAGACTTGTGGCATAACAGAAAATATACCAGATGTGTGTATGTGGTATAACAGGAAAAAATATTTATGAAAAATATAAGCATAATACTGACCATGCAGTACAACAGAAAATACCAAAAATGTAAAGTTTAACGAGACAAAATACTGTACTTTCACAGTGACCTACAAAAGTCCAACACAAACATGTACATATAAAATACAGTATTATTACACTATGCTTTGCTGCATGGTGGGGTGATTTTTTTTTTTTTAGCTGATTTGCTTTAGGATGTCACCATTATTTTAAGATGTCACCAAACCACAAAGTAATCCAAGTACCTCTTATCACTAAACCTCTATGTAACATCACCAAGTATTATGTCACCAAACCTTTTTGTAATGTCACCAAACCTCTCTACCTGTCACTAAGAATCTCTTTGTCAACAAGCATATTAGTTAGTCACCAAGCATATAGTTTAATGTCACCAAGCATATATTTTCATGCCAACAACCATATTTTAAGCCACTAGGTAATTGTGTGTTGCCAGACAAAGTTTGTCAATAAATTGCAGCTTTCAGCTAGAATGATCTTCATTCATGTGCTTCTAGTAGCTCTAATATATGGTCGTGGAGAGGGATGCCTTCATGTGGTGCTGCTGGTATAACTTGGTGCTTCTACTGCCCATCTATACAAACATCCCTCAATTCATCTCTTAAACAAAAGTTGTGGGCTGCAGGAGAACAATTTAAACATCCATTGACTCTTATCTCCAAACAGGAGTCATGGACTGCAGAAGAACAATTTCAATATACCTCAACTTTTCTCTCCCAAACAACGGTTTTGGGCTGCAGGAACATCCCTCGACTAATCTCCCAAACAAGAGTTGTGGAATGCAGGAGGGCAATTTCAGGCTGCACTCCTCAGGGTTCATATTTCCAATGAACCTGGAGCCAATGCAACAATATATACATGAAGATCACTCTACCCAGGTCTACCACGAGGAGGTAAGCTGCTCAGACCCACACCATGCCCGTCCCAACCACCCTTCCATTGGACCTGCTACCATCATCATTGCATAGGCCTTGCAGTTTTACATATTGCATTCTGTCTCTGTGTTGAATGATGGCAGTAGACGTTTGACTTTAGGAGAAACGTTTCAAACTGGAGGCATTACATATGGTCTTCAATTTCTTCTTGTCTTGGTCTTGATCTTGGTTCTGATCTTTGTTTTCTTTAGAACACATCGAGAACAGGAACTGATGTGCTTGAGACAAAGAAAACACACCAAGAACAGAAACTAGTGTGTGTGAGGAGGCACACACCAAGAACAGGAACTGGTGTGTGTGTGTGTGTGTGTGTGTGAAGGAAAAAACACACAAGAACAGGAACTGGTTTGTGTGAAAAGGAAAAAACACACCAAGAACAGGAACTGGTGTGTGTGTGAGAAGGAAAAAAAACACCAAGAACAGGATCTGGAGTGTGTGAGAAGGAAAAAACACACCAAGCACAGAAACTGGTGTGTGTGTGGGATGGTGAGCTCACACCGAAAACACAATCACTGTGTCCGGAACAAAACGTCAGCCGCAAACAATTTCCGGTTGCGCAATCCTCGCACTGTCCACCCAACTAATCTACATCAAAAGTGTTCTGCTAAGTGAACCAAGGCTTGGTGACATTTTGGTGACATCCGTTTACAATATACCTTATTAAAGTTTATCAAATTTGGAGATCTGTTAGCTTGGTGACATCCTTTTAAAATATAAATTTTTGGAAACCTGTTAGCTTGGTGAAATCCTTTTAAAATATAAAAGGATTTTTGGAAACCTATTAGCTTAGTGAATCCTTTTAAAATATAAAAGGATTTTTGGAAACCTATTAGCTTGTCGACATCCTTTTATTATATAAAAGGATTTCTCCAGTCTGGAGACCTAATAGGATGGAGGCACTCTGGTAACATCCTATTAAAAAAGCCTTTCAGCTTCCTGGTTAATGATAGAATATTCAGGTACTCAGTGTGCATGTGGCTGAAACAGATCTAAATCATGACGGGAGGTTGAGGTTTCTGGCCCAACTATGCAGGGGAACGCGAAAACTGAGTGGATGTGAAGTATGTATCAGCGTCCCACGTATGACAGATAAGTGCTGGTGCCCTGATTAATGAGCAACACATTGGCCCAGACCATACTCAATTTAGCAAGTCCGACACCATCAGCAGTGACATCAGTGCCTCAGTTGTTGATGACCCCACAGTGGTGCCAGTCAGGGTCAAAATGGCATATAGCCCGATTGTTTGTTGTGCCCAAGGGTTATGGCCTCAAAAGCATCCTCTCAGGTACATCCAACACCCACACGGCATATAATAAACATTTTAAATAAAAATGATTAAAATCAAAATTGAAAAGACATTATTCAATAGAAAAAAATAGTAAAAAAGCAACCACGTGATTGTCACAAGCAAGGGCCGAGTACATGTGATGGCCGGAACGTCCCCCCTTTGTGACATTTCGCCGTTCCCCTTACGTGCCTGTTGTGGGTTCTCACGATGCATCCTAGGGCTAGGGCATCGCGTTTAAGACCCCTTCTTAGCGACCTCCTGGACAGATGCCCATCCCCACACAACTACCACACATATGGAGAATCGACATCAAATTGACAGAAACTGGGAGGGTGTGTATGTGTGGACTATTCTAAGCAACCCAGCCACCCAGACTTCACATGAAGAGAGACAGTCAGAGAGATGAAGCAGGGAGGGTGGGGGAGACATTTACTCAATTTAGCCAGTGAAATCACCTGATATTCAGTACGTTAAATGTTATGGTAATGGATCATACAGTGTCAGGGCTTGGCAAATTTTTACGGCTGGATACCCAATCCTGCCATCAACCCTCCCCAATTTATCTGGGCTTGGGACCAGCATTGAGTTGGGCTGGCATCCTCCTGGGATCAAACGGAACTCAATGGCTGGGTTAAAATGTCATATCCTCCTTTCAATCTAACTTGGCCTAAAACTGCACTTTTTACTCCTCCTTCCATCCATCCATAAACAGAGAAACAGGACATAATTTTGATAAACTTCAAAAACAGTACATGATGGAAAAAGAGGAAATGTAACATGAACTTTATGACAGAAATGAAAGGAAGGAAGAAATCCAAGGAGAGGTTATTTAAATACCTCTATCTCCGACCCTAATGATGCTGCTACACCAGACGAAGAGGATTAACTTAGATGTCGACAAGGGAAGTGCATGAGCAGCAACATCTCAACAATAACAACATGAAGCTTGATTGCAGGAAACAGAAGTTTGATTGGATTAGTAAACAAGGAGATTCTAAGCTTGACTGCAAGAAATTGAGGTTTGATTTGACTAGTAACCAAGAAGATCCTAAAGTATGATAACAGGAAAGAGGTACGATATGACTATAGTGCTACCACTGAGTACTGGCCGGTCTGGGTGTGACCTGTCACCTTTACACTGTTGCCATACTTCCAACTGACCTCCCGTACAGCCAAGGCCATCTAAAAATATTTTTAGATGGCCTTGATACAGTCCAGTATAGTTTTACTTGTACAAAAAAGCTATAGGGTTTTTATGAAAGATTCGCTTTTTGTTAGTAATTACAAAGAACTCTGTACAACACCTGACAGTGTTGCTTGTGCGGTGTTGCCGGAGCAGGTCAGTGTCATACACACACACACATGCACGCACACACACCACCTGGTTTGCTACACACATACTCCTTTTATGAGAGTGCACCCCCCCCTCCCACCACACACACACACAACGAGAGAGAAAGAGAGCAGGGTGTAAATGGGGGGCTGTATCAAGGCCATCTAAAAGTAGCCTTGTCTGTACGGGAGGTCAGTTGGGAGTATGGCACCAGTGTAACGGTGACGGGTCACACCCAGATCAGCCAGTATTCCGTGGTCCTACTATAGTAACCAAGGAGATTTGATATGACTAGTAACCAAGGAGATTCTAACATTTGATGGCAGGATATAGGCAAACTGAAGGCCTGATATGACAAGTAACCAAGGTGATTCTTAGTGTTAACTAACTCCTCCAGTACCTTCAGCTAGTATTCATCTGACACTGCTTCTTTCTCAGCTTCTCCGCTTCATTTTCACTCAAAGTACTCCTCTCTGCCTATATTCACCACACTCCTCTCAATGCATAACACAGTCATAAAATCAGATAAAGCTCTACATCCCTCTCTACGCTCTTGTGTTAGGAAAATTAAGTAAACAGTACAGTGTACTACACTTCACAAAGACAGCTAACAAAACATTTCAGCATCACAATCAACAAGTATAAAAGTAAGTAAACCTTACTCCATCCTTAGCTGGGAAAAAGCAATTCGGATGATGAAAAAAAGTTAACAGAAAATCATACATATAATACTGGAGTGCTATTACTCTTAAGCGATAGTGTCTTCAACCTGGGGAAAAAAAATAAAAAAGTGACAACAAAATGGTTACTGCATGATTATACAAAATGCCCTTCAACTCTCTACCAATCCCCCAAAAGAAGAATGGTGGACAGCAGAGGGGACCATTTCAACCAGCGATACACTGGGTTTATACTGAATGACGCTTAGGCCACAACATTAACAAATGGTTAGACATCAGCTGTGCATTAAATGGAATTCATGTAGAAATTAAAACATAAAGCCATAAGTTTTTTTTTTTTACAATATGCAGCATTATTCACTTGGGCAATGGTATAGTGTATGGGTATAACAAGGCAGCCTAATGAAATACAGTACTGATAACCATTGATTTCACACATCCCAGTCTTCATTCACACCTTTCCATGATAATATACATTTTATGATATTGGTGATGAACAACAAATTCTTCAGAAATAACTTACTGGGTACATACAAATGCGTACAGAGCTCCTACACACATAATTTAATTTTATGATAATGATGTACTATAGAATACTCTGAAATATACTGGGTACATACAAATGCTTACAGACCTACACACATTGATGAAGTTTTTTTTTTTTCAGATGTAGACAGCCATTTTTTTTCTTTTAACATCTTGTACAGTAAGACCTCAGTGCTCAGTGGATACACTAACCAGGTGGTTCCACTGCCTGGTTATGGACCTAGAGCGGTGGTGTCTTCACCGTGGGTCTACCCCGCAAAGCTTGTTGAAGAAAAGAGGGGGCCAAACCACCGCAACCCCCCACGGTCCGAGAACCTGGGAAAGGCTTCGGTCGCCCGGGCAAGTACCACATCTCTCCACACATCACGCACAACAACACTGTTTTTTCTACACCGAGAAATGACTCCCCGGTGGTCATTTCTCCACGACTTCTTCTCGCCGGGGACATTGAGAGCAACCCTGGACCCACCAACAAATACATATGTACAACATGCTCAAAACCTATCACACTGAGCCAACAGACAAAGGGTTCAGTACAGTGTAATTCCTGCAAGAACTGGACCTATTACACCTGCACAACACTTGCATCCAGAAAACACTACACAAACACCTGGACCTGCTCTTTATGCTCCTTCCCCCCATCCACTAAGCCTCTCACCAACCCTCGTGCAGTTAGTCTCAGTGTTGTGCTAGTGACCTACCCCTTGTGAATTTGTGAGTGATGGCTTCCTCTGTGGAGAGTGGTGTCGCCGCTGCGGGTTTTGAGAAAGACTACCTTGAATTGAAGGAAGAACTTCTCGAATTGAAGCGGGAGGTACAGATTCTCCGGCAGGAGAAGTCACAGATGAGGGAATTGTTGGAGGAGATGGAGGAGAGAGAGAAGAAGGCTGAAGGTTGGACACTTGTTCACAAGGGTGCAGCGAAGTTCATCCTTAAGAAGCAAGCAGAAATTAAGGCTACAAATGCATTTGAAGCACTACGGGACGAATGTGAAGGGAAGGCAGAGAGGAAAGAAGAGGTGAAGGACGGTGAGAGAACTTCCCATACAGGTAAATATACTGTGAACAAAAAAGGTAAGAAAATTATTGCTGTTGTTGGAGACTCCCAGATAAGGTATGTAAACAGAGCCATCTATACTCCACTCTCTAAACATGTGTGTCTTCCGGGGGCCAGGGTGGGTAATGTGATAGAGAAAATTTCAAATATCGTTAAGGACTGAGGAGACAAACCCACTGTATGTCTCAGTGTAGGAGGCAATGACACTGGTAGGCGAAAGAGTGAGGTACTATGGCAGCAGTACAAGGAGATGTTAGAGAAGGTTAGGGAGAGGGGAGGGACCCCTGTAGTACTCGGTGTTCTGCCTAGGAGGCGGGTTGGGAGGGAATGGTTGAGCAGGGCGATAGGTTTTAACTGCCGCCTTGAAAGGTATTGCAATGATAATGCAATACCTTTCATTGACAGCTGGGACCGGTTTTATGGATGGAGTGCCATGTATTGTTGGGATGGAACTCATCTGAGTAGGCAAGGAGTTACTATTTTAGCTGGAATGATAGACAGGGAGTTAGAGAGGTTTTTTCGAGATTGAAAATTAGTTGTACAGGGAGTTTTTTTTTTATTTTTTATGTGTCCGACTCTGGGCATAGGCTTCACAGCCTGCTATCAAGGCCCAGTCGTCCTCCTACAATCTACATGTCACCACTTCGGCGCTTAACACCCACCGTCCATATTGAATACATGCTAGGGCTGTCTCATACAGGACTGGTGTATTGGTATTAGCGGGGTTATTTTTACGACATGTCGGCGGGTCTTCTGGTAGATCAGTAAAGCCTGATTTAATGAAATTCAAATCCTTAAACTGTTCCCTGCACCAGCGAGGATTCGAACCTGGGTCCCACGGGACCGCAAGCCAACTCTCTACCGATCGAGCTACCGCCTCCCCTAAAACTACACTCAGAAATCATTATCATCAGGTTTGGATAGATGCATCAAGACATGCAAAAGTGTAGAAACATCCACCCAGGCACCTCAAAATGAGCAGACGATGATAGAAGATGGAACAAGCGATGATAAAATGGCAAGGAGTAATAGTACAAAAAATTGTTGTATTAGTAAAGTAAAGAGTTTCCCCGGTTATTAACAAAATTTTAAAAAGTCAGTCCCAAAGTAGAGGTAATAATCTGAAAGTGTACACAAACAGCAGGAGTTTACGTAATAAAATGGATGAACTAAGAGCTTTAATTTGTACAGAGAAAATAGACATTGCCATTATTAGTGAAACTTGGATGAACACAGACACCCAAGAATTTTTAGCAGAATATCAAATAAAAGGCTATAATATTTTTGTGTCAAACCGTCTCGGAAGAAAGGAGGGCGGGGTTGCTATTTATGTAAAGGATTCATTAAATTGTTACAATAAAGCAGACATTAAAGTAAATAGGGACACCGAAAGTGTCTGGGTTGAAATCAGTAACAACAGGGAAAAATTAGTCTTAGGAGCCATTTACAGATCTCCAAAATTAAGTAGAGCAGAGAGTAAATATTTTTGGGAGGAAATCAGGAAAGCGTCACAGTCCAGCTTAGTAATAATTGTAGGGGATCTTAATATGCCAAGGATAGATTGGCGAAATCAGACAGGGGATGCAGAGTCAGCGGAATTTCTAGAGGTAGTACAGGATAATTTCCTTTATCAGTATATCAGGGAGCCCACCAGAGGTAATAATATACTAGATTTGGTTTTAGCTAATAAAGAAAATGTCGTTAGTGATATAGAGGTTGGTGGACGACTTGGTAATAGCGACCATGAAGAAATTAAGTTCAAATTTAATTGGGACGTCTGTTCCACTGAAAATACATCCACCGTTCCTAATTTTCGTCTAGGAGATTTTGATGGATTAAAAGCTTATTTTAGAACAATATTCCATAGGGAGAATAGCTATTTTAGGGATTGCCAGGTCAGTGGGGAACCCCAGGTCATAGGACAGGAAACAGGTGGGAATGTGTGCCATATTCAGGGGGAAGGTCAAGTGAGAGGTGGAGAGATTAACTCTCGTTCGGCCAGTGAGAAATACAACGAGTTAGTAAATATAATACACGGGGGCCAAGATAGATATATTCCTTCAAAACTGTTTAGAACGAATAATTCGGATCCGAGATGGTTAAACAACAGATTAAAATCCCTCATAGGCCAAAGGAAAGGAATATATAGAAAAATAAAACACAGAAAGGAACACTTAACGTAACCAGTATGTGATTTTAAATAGAGAAGTAAAGAGGGAGATACGGAAGGCAAAGAGAAATTATGAAATTAAGATTGCTAGTGAATCAAAAGAAAACCCCAAGGGTTTTTACCAAATGTACCGGACGAAAAATAAAGATAGGATAGGACCACTCAGAACAGAATCAGGTGACATTACCAGTGAAGATAAAGAAATGTGCTCCATCCTAAATAATTATTTCATATCAGTATTCACAAAGGAAAATCTAGACCTGATCCCTCAAGCAACAAATATTTACGACGATAATACGGAAAATATTCTTAGTGAAATAAACATTTGTAAGGAGGACGTATTGAAAGAAATTAATAAGTTAAAAACTCAAAAATTGCCAGGTCTGGACGATATATATGCAATAGTTATAAAAGAAACCAAAGAAGAATTATGTCAGCCACTTTTAACGTTATTTAATGACTCTTTAATTTCAGGAGAAGTTCCCGAGGCATGGAAGACTGCAAACGTAGTGCCCATTTAAAAAAAGAGTGATAACGCAGCTGCGTCGAATTATCGTCCGATAAGTCTAACGTCAATAGCAGGAAAAATAGAGTCAATTTTGGCCAATAAGATTAGAGAACACTTAGAAAGATTTAATCTTATAAATGAAAGTCAGCATGGATTCAGGCAAGGACGATCCTGCCTCACAAACTTGTTGTCATTCTTCTCGGAGGTCTATGAGGCAGTAGATAGCAATAAAGCTTACGATATTATTTATCTGGACTTCAGTAAAGCTTTTGATAGGGTCCCACATGAGAGGTTAGTTAGAAAGGTTCGAGCACACGGTATAGACGGCGATATCTTAAGATGGATAGAATCCTGGCTGAAAAGATGAAAGCAGCGAGTATTAATAAATGGAACTAAGTCAGATTGGGGATTAGTAAGTAGCGGTGTACCACAAGGTACAGTACTCGGTCCCTTATTATTTCTTATATATATATAAATGATCTAGACTTAGGAATCACTAGCAGTATCAGCAAATTTGCCGATGATACAAAAATAGGGCGTATCATTAACTCGACTGATGATTGCCATAACTTACAAAATGACCTCGATATATTATCCAGATGGTCTAAAACTTGGCAAATGGAATTTAACGTTGAAAAATGTAAAGTACTTAACGTAGGAAAGACCATTGGAGATACTAAATACTGCTTAGATAACAAAGAAATTAGTAAATAGGAATGCGAGAGAGATCTAGGAGTCATGGTTAGTAACGACCTCAAACCAAGGCAACAGTCTATTAATGCGAGAAATAAAGGAAATAGGGTCCTAGGATTTATTTCGAGGAGTGTGAGCAATAGGTCATCAAAAGTAATACTGCAACTTTATCTAGCATTAGTAAGGCCACATTTAGACTACGCAGTACAAGTTTGGTGTCCTTACTATAGAATGGATATTAACTCGTTAGAAAATGTACGGAGAAGAATGACAAAAATGATACATGATGTTCGAAACCTGTCATACGAAGACAGACTGAAAAGACTAATTCTGCACTCACTAGAGAGACGTAGAGTTTTAAAGGAAGACTTAATTGAGGTGTTTAAGTGGATGAAGGGTATAAACAAGGGAGATATTAGCAAGGTACTTAAAGTGAGCATACAGGATAGAACTAGAAGTAATGGTTTCAAACTAGAAAAATTCCGTTTCAGTAAAGAAATAGGTAGAAACTGGTTTGGTAATAGAGTAGTAGATGACTGGAATAAGCTTCCTAGTAAAGTAGTTGCTGCCCCTTCCATTGTGAGTTTCAAGCATAGGCTAGATAAGCATATGACAAATAAGGGGTGGGTATAGAAAAAAAAAATCTTATAACCAATACTAATTCATATTTTTTCCTTTTCAGGTTACACTATGATAGTCTCTATTCTCCTTTCACACTTTCCTATAAAATGTCCACGCCAGTTTTTCTATGCTGCGTGGTGTTCTTTCTGACTTTTTCCTGCCGGCTTCGGCTGGAGGATTTGGAGGGCAGGGGGGAGCCTTCTTCTTTGCTGTCCTTATCTCATCCTAGTAGTTCAGATACTCTTCTAGGAGCTGCCTAGCACGGGCCAACCGGCCTACTGCAGTTATCCTCTCTTCTTATGTTCTTACTCCTACTCCCCCCACACCTCCTCAGCCTAACCCACCAATCCTTCCCACATCATCCAATCCCCTAACCCCTCCTATCCCACCCCAACCCTTACCTCCATCACAACCTTCTCCTACCTCTTCCCCTCCACCCACACCACCACCTCCCCTCCGTGCTGCAGCACCCAGCACACATCGCACACAAAACATAAACATCCTTCAATTAAACATAGATGGCATAAACACAAAAAAACAAGAACTCACACAATTCTTCAAACAACACAACATACACACTGCCATCTTACAAGAAACAAAACTATGCATAACACAAAAAAAAACACCTACATTTCATAATTTCACCACCATCAGACAAGACCGTGCCGACAGCAGTGGCGGTGGCTGGACTCATCACCCTGGTACACAAATCCATCAACTTTTCAGATACCACTGCACACACACAGTCACTTCTCCCCCCACATGACACTACAACAGAAATACAATCAATTAAAATACACACTGGTAACAAATCACATACAACAATCGCCAACATATTCCTTCCCCCCAGGTCATCCCCCACAGTACCACACAAGTACTCTCCGCAAATGCACCACATCACTACCATACCCAACATCATCCTGGGTGGTGATTTCAAAGCCAAGGTGTCGGCCTGGTATGTCAACAACCCTGACAGACAGAGGGCTGGCACTACAAACCCAGACAGACCATCTTTTCACACTCAATAATCCCAATCATCATACCCATATCCCACACCAAGCCCTCTTCCTCCCATCATCCCCAGACATCACCTTCTGCTCCCCAAACCTCACCCCCACAACATCTTGGAGAGTGGTCAGAACCCTTGGCTATGATCACCTCCCGATCATCATCACTACCAAAACCAGAATCACCCCAGCTGGTCACAGACACACATACACTAATTATATGAGAGCCAACTGGGAGGCCTTCACAGGTGAAACAGAACAACACTTTGAAACATTAAACAGTACATCCATCACAAACATCAACACCGCTGTGCACACTTTCAATACAATTATACGAAACGCAGACAAAAGACATCCCTAGAGGCAACAGAAAAACACACAATCCCAACTTCACACCAGAAATTCAAGGTCTCATCAGACAATGGGACACATTATGACACTCCCTAACACCCCATACACATGACACCGTACAACAAATACTGTACAAGAACTCAACACTCAAATAAACAATAAAATGTCAGAACAGCAAACACTAAATAGGAATAATTATCTCCAAACACTTGATCACAAAACAAACACCAGCAAACTCTACAAAACACTAAACAGCATCACACTCTCCAACAGCAACACTACGCAATCACATGCTGCCATCACAACAAGACACCATACCTTCAAACAAACAACAAGCAAACACTCTCATCAATCACTCTTCACATGTCAGCCACCTAAACTCCCATTGTGACGACTGACATATCCGACATAAGAGACAGTTCCCCACAGACCCAGACTTTGCACCTTTCACTTACAGCCAGACGAAGCACATCATCAGCAACTTAAGCACTCATCTGCTTGTGGACCAAACAACATAAGTGACATACACCATAAACACCTTGGACCACATAGCATACAAGCACTCACCAACATATCAAACTACAGCTACTCACACAACATAATACCCAGCATCTGGAAGCATGGCATTATCATCACTATCCCCAAACCCAACAAAGACCCCACATTACCTTCCTCACACTGCACCATCACACTCCTCTGCACCCCTTCCAAAGTCACTGAAAGACTGGTACTACGACTATACTGTTCGCGTTTGAATGATTCTCTTGTGCCCCACCCCCTTGGCCCCGCCGACTCACCCGTCGGGGGCTCGGCCCGAGTATTCTAAGCCAGTCTTGCCATAGCGTAAACATGTCAGACGCTGTGACTAATTGCAGCAACAAAACTTTTACTTAACCCCTTAACTGCGATTACTGTATATCTTTTCCACTTAACTAGGAAATATGTTTTGTAGTAAAGGATGTTGGAAAAAAGTACCAAGGAACATCATCGGCCTGAAAGGTTTGTGAAGTAACGAAAGTTCCCTCGATGAAAATAAAAAGGTATACATTCTACAAAAAACTGGCGAAGCCAGTGGCATTTCGTTTTCCAACTTCTATATTCGAACCCTCTAATTTTAATGAAATGTAGGAAATAAATAAGGAAAATTACAATATGAAACCGTGGTAACTTAACAGACATGACATGTAGATGACTTAGTATGTTCAACAGCGGGACGGCTGCGATGTGTTATTGCCAAGCTCCGAAGTTTCTTGGCGGCAAAACTCAACAGTTGTCGCGGGAGGAGGCGGACTGCTTCTTTTCAAACTGATTTTGATTCAGTTAGCAAATTTTAGTGCTTCCTTTGTCATATAGAAATGAATACAAAGTAAAAGTAAATAGTACGATACTATTTCGTAGTTAGGCTCAATATTCTATCAAGAAGAATAATAATTATCTCAGCCAATCAGCAACGAGGAGAGCTGGAAGAGGGCGGGGCATCAGTATGGGACGGGGCACAAGAGAAAGAGTCAAACGCTTCCAGTATAGTTACACCTCACACCCCCCTAGCCCCATCACAACATAATTTTAGGCCACTACACACCACAAACACTCTTCTTACAGACCTTAAACAGAGAGTTTTTGATGGCATGAATCCAGCTAGGCCACCATACAGAACACTCCTTGTCACACTTGACAGTAGTAAAGTTTTGATTACATCCCCTACCACAACCTCACAAACAAAATATTCAACACAAACATGCACAATAACACAAAAAGATTCCTGGCAAACTACTTAGCAGGTAGATGTGCACATGTAACTTTTGCCAGTCAGTC
Organism: Birgus latro; assembly: GCA_018397915.1. NCBI lineage: Eukaryota > Metazoa > Arthropoda > Malacostraca > Decapoda > Coenobitidae > Birgus > Birgus latro. Next base: position 2,106 of record JAGKTI010017141.1, on the reverse strand, counting down.
TTTGAACATCAGAAACTTCACGAATGGCGTCCACCAAGGCTCTGTTTTGTCCCCTACACTCTTTAAGCAATACATCGATGACATACCCACACCCCCACACACCACAGATACACATAGCCTCCTCTTCAGACGACATAACACTTACATGTACACACCAAAACGCAAACACAGCCGCACACATCCTCCAACCTTACCTCAACACACTACACGAATGGTTCACCACAAACAGGCTCAAAATAGCCCCAGCCAAATCTACAGTGACCCTTCTCACAAACTGGACAGCAGAACACAGTCACATTCCACATATCACCATAAAGAACACTCCCCTACCACACACACACACACACACACACACACGAAATCCTTGGTGTAACATAAAATACATCAATGTCATTTAAACAACACATCACAAACATCAAAAATAAATTAACACCTAGACATGTGGGAGGAGGTGGAAGAAAGGAAGGGATGGGGGAAAGAATGGTGTTTGGGGGGATAAGGAAGGATGCAAGGGAGATGAGAGGAGCTATGGAGGTGTAAGGGGGGAGGGAGGGGAATGGTATGAGAGGGGACAGGGGAGGTGAGAGGAGGGTAGGGGTGAGGAAAGGTGGGTGAGAGAGATGAAACTGTCATTTTTCTTATCCATGAAATTTACTAATAAAGATGGCAGGTGTGGAATTGATTGAGGCAGGTGTTTTAATCTTTTCCTAATATTAATTCTGTCTCTATCTATCTATTTATCTATTCACTCATTTATCTATCTAGCTATCTACCTATCCATTAATTTACCTATCTGTCAATTTATCCATCATTCATTTTTTTTTTTTTTTGCCTCCTCAGAAACGTATTGACCCGGGGATATGCCGTTTAGTTCGATATTCAAGGCCAAAGTGACCAGCCTCCCGCTTCCCTGAGTGGCATTAAGTGAGCAGTAAACCCCAACTACCCCTCAGATGCAAACCTTTACGGGCCCCAGCCGTTTGCAGCGCCTTAAAAGATGAATAAAGGAGGGAAAAAAATTGAAAGAAGTCCATACACCAACTACACCAGGTAAAAATTAATTCCTTGTACCTCATTCATAACCCCAGCACCAAGCTTCGTGCCCATACAACATTTGGACACAAAAAAGAAACCACCACCACAGTATACAAACAATATATATGTTCAGTGACGAATTATGCAAGTCCTGCTTGGGCTCCTAACCTCATTACAGGAACAGAGTACTAGAAACTGTCTCAGCACGATAGGGGTAGTGATGGTAGCATTAACACTGTCACGCTGCTATATTCACACTTAGCTGAACAATGTCGTCTGGAGTTAGTTGGAGTGAAATCCGAGTAAAGACGCGACCACGAGAGGATTAATATTTTCTTGCATTTTACCGATGGGCAGCGTGTCGATACTGAAAGGCTATAGATAACATACACGATAAATTACATGATAAATTACTAGGGGATATGTATTACAGTGTTTCCTATGTCATAAGAACAAAGGCCCGTTGACACAAAGAGCCTTGCAGGATAAATATATTCGAAGTAATTTTTATGGGGAAAGCAGAAAGTATCTACGTGAATTGATTAGGGAATCTTAATAATATAGAAAACTAAAACATGTTGGTCTTCACTATTTATTTTTCAGTTTATTATTTGGCTTTTTGTGTGTGTTTCTCGGGGTACATTGCTTTATCTAAGATTTTTGATACAATATACCACTTGCTCAATTATCACAATCATTCAATTTATTCATACACAGTTAGGCATGAATTCATTCATAGAGACAAAAAATCCGTAATGATAAACAGATATGTCACACACACACACACACACACACACAGTAATATTTAGTCAGTTGCGGCAAGTAGCAATTTAGTTTGCTTTTGAAAATGCATTTGATAGGGGTCCCTATAAATTTCAGGAAGCCTGTTACCTTTATTAATTCCGTCACGGGCTGATGAATATTTTGTAATAATTAGGCAAATTTTTGCTGTCTTTTGTCTTTAGCTTTCCCACGTTGTGATCGTTTTGACATAAAAGTGAAAGAAATGTGTAAGCAGTGATCTAACAAAATCCTATAAGGTGTTGGATCACTTACATTAACACTCCTCTC
>JAGKTI010017139.1:0-18769 GCA_018397915.1 Birgus latro | reverse complement strand
TATCCGATGTAATAGAGCCAAAGGCATGTCCGGAAATTGGTTCTGTCCGGATATTGGCCCTGAAGCTCCCACACTGGTACTTTTGGATCCTAACCAATCCTAACTCAGAAAACCACCTACCGACCTCCTTACTGGACATGCATAGCACTTATTTAAGACTCTGTTGACATAAACAATGGACACAAAGCATGAAATAAATAAAATGTAACCAGAAAATGATGATTTAGAGGTGAGTATGGCAAAGATGTTCGTCAGTTGACAGCATAGTGAAAGTAAGTATCGGACATGAAAATCACTATGAAAATCACCTTTTTCACATCTTATGCACTCAAATATGGGGAACAAAGCATGAAATAAATAAAATGTAACCAGAAAATGATGATTTAGAGGTGAGTATGGCAAAGATGTTCATCCGTTGACAGCATAGTGAAAGTAAGCATCGGACATGAAAATCACTATGAAAATCACCTTTTTTACATCTTATTAACTTAATTATGGGACACAAAGCATGAAATAAATAAAATGTAACCAGAAAATGATGATTAGAGGTGAGTATGGCAAAGATGTTCACTAGTTAACAGCATGCCTAAAGTAAGTATCAGACATGAAAATCACCATGAAAATCACCTTTTATCATGGCTTATGCACTCAAATATGGGACACAATGCATGAAATAAATAAAATGTAACCAGAGAATGAGGATTTAGGGGTGAGTATGGAAAATATTTGGCAGTTGACAGTGTTACAACATGTCTGTGGTGGTTGTTATGAAGATTACCCCACCTCTAAGGCTCTGACAGTGGTGAAAATGCTCTTGAAGCATGTACAGTAATCCAGTGTTGAGCTGCACTTAATCCTTAGCACTGTGAATTATAATTGTTTCAACAAAAATGAGCACTAGTGCCAGGCATCCCGACAATCGTTTACTCATGATGGTAGTTGAGAGGGAACTGGGCCGGGGAGAGGAAGGGGAGCCTGGGGAGCGGGAGAAGGGTGACTAAACACAGCTGTTCAACACCGCACACCAGATTCAAACTTACAGGTAAAAAAAAGTTTTTTTTTTTTTTTTTTTTTTTTTTTTTGGCATTTTGGGGGATTTTTGGGTTCCGAACACCCATGCCAACGATGTCCGGGCAATGGGGTGTCTGGTTATTGGGCGTCCGGATAATAAAGTGATTACTGTATATATATACACCCTCATCCTTGGGTGGGAATAAGGACCAGACTGATGATGGTGATGTTGATGATGATGATGATGATCTTACTTTGAAAATTAATTCATTCATCTTTGTGTTTACATTAGGACTTCCATCAGTTCACCCTGAGTCCTGAGCCTGAAACAATAGAGGAGAGTGGTGAAGGAGCCAGCTTGCGTCGATTGGCTGTGTACGACACTCATGTATCACTTGTGGGGGACACGTTTGATGTGACTGCCTCCTACACCAACCGTCTCATCCACGGCCTTGTCCCATCACCACCACTATACGTGTCACGCTTTGTTACTGGTCAGATTCATATTAGTTTGTAGTTGGAGTTACAGTAATTCCTTATTGTAGCCTTTTGCTACAAGTTTACGGTGAATTATTAAAGCCATAATTTAAATTCTGTCACTCCTGTAAAGCTGATTTGCTTTTTTTTTTTTTTTTTAACATAAATAGTGTGGGAAAAATTATATTTTGGAACATCACTAACTGTGAATAAGGACTTCCTGTATTGCTAAGATGATGATGATGGTGTTAAATTAAGCATTTACTTCATAACTGCATGTGACAGTTGGCACATCTACTATTACAGTAAGACCTCACTACAACGGAGTAATTGGGGCCCATGCCATTCCGAAAATGCGAAATTCCGATAAAAGCGACATTCAGACTTCCCCCTGCTAAACCAGACTTTTTCCGATATATCAGACATTAGTCCGGATCATATGAATGGTTTTAAAACTGTTTTGGCTACCATTGTGGTACTGTACTGTGTTATAACTTCACTACATTAATCAAATGATGTAATATATACAATAATATTGTACTGTACACTGATAAACATGTCTTTTATTTATCTGATTCTGGTGAACATAGTTGAAGTGGTCAGGCAATCCAGACTGCTTCTGGCTGTATCAAACTTTTTCTGATTGATAGGAATTTAGTCTGGTAGCTCCTGAAGTCCGGTAAAAGTGAATTCCGGTCTATTGAATTCCGTTATATCGAGGTTTTACTGTATTCCCATTTCTGTCAATCTATTGCCAGATGCTTCAATCCTGTAAGGGGTGGCCACAAACAAATCGCCTCCATGTCACTTTGTCCAGTGCCATTTCACTGCCCTGCTCCCAGCTCACTCTTCCCTCTCTCATATACCAGTACCTCTCTACTCCATCCCTCCATCTCATCCTTGGCTTTCCCCTCCCTCTCTCCCTCTGCTCCTCACTAGCATACATTCTCCTTGTTAGCCTCTCACTCTCCAGCCTCTCCACATGGCCAAACCACCTCATTGTATTTCTTCTAATGCTTTCTATCACATCCACATCCACACCACAATGCTTAGTCTATTCCTTGTTTGTCAGTCTGTCTCTCCACATAACTCCACATGCTACTCTCAAATAACTCATTTCCACTGCTCTCACTCTTGAGTCCTTCCAACAAGGTCCAGGCTTCACTTCCATATGTTAGGATTGGTATCACAGTACTGTCATGCAGCTACTTTTTTACTTCTGTGTTCATTTCCCTGTTCCTTGTCACTGCTTTCAAAGAACCAGCAACCTGTCTTCCTTGTTGTACAGTTTTAAGCACTTCATCCTCCAAACCTCTATCCTTACTCATCACACTACCAAAGTACTTAGCCTAAATGCACACACATTTTCCATTTCCTCCTTATCCAGCCTCACTGTACATTCAGGGACTTCAGTTCTCTCAAAGGCCATAACTTTACTCTTCCTTACATTCACCTTTAGATTCTGTTTCTTACACACTCTCCCAAACTCATTCACCAAGCCTTGCAGTTCCCCTTCATCTTCACTTAACAATACAGTATCATCAGCAAACAACAGTACATTAGGGTCACTCCAACATCCACTGCTGTACCTTGTACATCTTTTATAACCCTATCCATATACAGATTGAACAACTATGGGAACGTGACACATCCCTGTTTCAATTCAACATTCAAATAGAAAAGTTCATTCAGTTCACCATCCACATGCATTACAGCCATAGCCCCTTCATACATACTCTTCACGGCATTCAACAACTTCCCATTTACCCCATATATTCTTAATACTTTCCACATAAACACTTAAGAATGACTATGTGATCTACACAACGTCTTCTCTTCCTAAAACCTCCCTGTTCTTCTCCAGCTAATTCCTCTGTTATTTCCCTAACACTGTCAGTAAGTATCCTACCATACACTTTTCCTATTACACTTAGAAGACAAATGCCCCTATGTTTACCTCACACTTCTTTTTCTCCTTTCCCTTTGCACAGGGGAATAATTATACCTGACTTCCAATCCTCCAAGGCCAGTCTTCACATCTTCCATATCCATTCTACTACCATCTCTCCCCCATACTTCAGCATTTCACCTTACACTCCATCAATTCTTGGGGCTTTCCTCATTTTGACTTTCTTCATTACTTCCACTACTTCCATCCTACTGATTTCTTCCTCTCTTCTCATGTCCCTCCTTCTCCCAGCCATTCTCCAGCCTCTTATACTCACATTACTTTCATTCTCTATGTTCAACAATTCCATAAAGTGTTCTCTCCATCTGCTCACTTTTTCTCCCCTCTCCATTAGCAATCTACCATTTTTATCTTTCACTCCCCAGCTTACTTTATCACCTTGTCTAACTCTCTTTACCTCTTCCCAGAACATTTCTCATATGGATGTATTCCCATTTATTCCATCATAATTTTTCCATAACTTATTTTTTTATTATTTTTTTTTTTCATGCTCTACTTCATCAGCCACAACCTGGTATGTGATCAGTTGTGGTCAGTGAAAACTTATACCCAGTTTTGGGTTGAAAATAGCAAAAATCACTAATGTGATATTTGTGATGGCCACATAGGATGATCCCATGAGGACACATGCTTTCTATGCAAGCCAACAGTCATGTTTGAGCCTTGATGGCCGCCCAGTGTTGACACGAGCATTGAAGTGCCAATCTATCTATCTGTCTATAACCAGATGCCATAATCTCGTAAGGGGTGGCTGTTTGTCTTTTGAGTTAGTTGTATTACAGGGATGGGCACAGAGCCTCTGCCAACCCACTTGTTGACACGTGGGGAACACGTATGGGTTGGTCATATGGTTACCACCCGGTAATGTAAATGGTTTCTTGGCCTACAGGAAACCATTAGGCATGTCACTTAGTGTGTATGTGTGTGCGTGTGTGTGTGTGTGTGTGTGTGTGTGTGTATGTGTGTATGTGCGTGTGTGTGTGTGTGTGTGTGTGTGTGTGTGTGCATTCATGTGTGTGTGTGCATGTGTGTGTGCATACATCCATGCATGCGTGTGTGTAATACTGAAACTTGTGACGGAAAACATTGCATCACTTTCTCATCACCTCACCGCATTGCTTTCCTGCTGCCTTATCACATTGCTCCACACCTGCCACACCATGATGCTTTTCCTTGGCCTCACTGCATTACTCTCCCCATCACCCATCATTTCTTGACAACCTGGAGTGATTGCTCAGGCCTTCCAGCTGTTCCCAACCTTGGGGGAAACCTATAGTATCAGTTTGGACCAGTCTACAACATACCTCAGGTGGTTGGCAGAATTGTGTTTTCGAGATTTTAGGTTATGTGACCTTTGACCTCGAACATATCCCCATTGAACCCATGGTAAATCAATATCATTTACGATTTATCGGTATGTGATCGATTATTACTTGACTTAACCCAGTCGTAAATCAGGTTGTGACTGTCTTTGCCTGTTAAGCCTTCTTCATAACTATAAAGCTGATCTACTAGTTTTCCTAATACTGTACAGTAGAATGTCAATTATCCAGTGTTGTAATATCCAGCGCTGTTGGCTTGGCTGCATTAAAGCAATATTTGGCAAAATTATGCAATATCAGACACTGAAACGGGACATAATGAGCAGTTCTGTGCAATATCCGGTGTTGAGGTGCATCAGTCGTCACGTAAGTAGTACCCAGCCTGTGCCTGGTAGAACCCCCAAATGCACCAGCCAGTGAGAACGCCTGCTACGCGCCAACCAATCAGAATCCGTTGCTGGAGCAGCTCACCCAGCGTGCCAGCCATATCGCCTCACTTTCATTCTTGCCTGTGGATCTCGTAGAGTAAAGACATGTCTATGCGCTCTGCTCTTTTGACTATGCGGATGCGAAACTCTCTTGCTATGACTAACTCTGTAGTGTCCTATGCTCGTTGTTGATGCAAAGCTCATGGCCTGTCAGTGCTCATGTCCTAGTGCTCTGCTATTGTGATCCTGAAATTATGACTGCATGTGGTGCATTACAGTACTGTACTGCACAGTGTACAACTCCACCCTCCATTGATGCCAATACTTGGTGAGTACATACAGTAGTACACTATGTACCATATTACTGTAATGTATCATTACTGCACTGTATTTTATGCTTAGTTTTCATCTTCTACTTATGGGGAAGTTTTTAGGATAGAGGGTCAAGACAGATAGCAACACATTATCAGGCTCGACGTTGAATGTTGAGCTGGTTTGGGAGTACTATGCAATATCCGGCGTGTTCAGTGTAGGGCATGGCTGAATTAGCCTACAGTGGATAATTGAGAGTTTACTGTATATACATTGCTACTGTGTACTAACTATATGGAAAACTGTGATAATTTTAGAACCCATCTCTGAAATAATGACTGCCTGTATGTGACAAAATATGATTTCTTCTAACTTATGAAGAATCCACTGTCTTATCACCATAATGCAGACCCTTCTATCTATCTATTGCCAGACGCCTCAATCTCGCATAGGGTGGCCACAAACAAATCGCCTCCATGTCACTCTGTCCCCCGCCATTTCACTACCATGCTCCCAACTCACACCCCCCTCTCTTATATACCTCTCCACTCCATCCCTCCATCTCATCCTTGGCCTCCCCCTCCCTCTCGCCCCCTCCACCTCACTCACATACACTCTCCTCGTCAGTCTTTCACTCTCCATCCTCTCCACATGCCCAAACCACCTTAACGTGTTTCTCCTAACACTTCCCATCACGTCCTCAACCACACCACAATGCTCCTTCACTTCCTCATTTGTTAGTCTGTCTCTCCATGTGACTCCACTTGCTCCTCTCAAATAACTCATTTCCACTGCTCTCACTCTTGACTTCTGTCCTTTCAACAGGATCCAAGCTCCACTTCCATATGTTAGAGTTGGTATCACAATACTGTCATGCAACAACTTTTTCACTTCCATGCTCACCTCCCTGTTTCTTATCACTGCTTTCAACGAACCAGCAACCTCCATTCCCTGCTGCACCCTTTCGAGCACTTCACCCTCCAGACTTCCATCCTTACTCATCACACTGCCCAAGTACTTAAATTCACTCACATTCTCCATATCCTTCCCATCCAATCTCACTGTACATTCACTGGCTTCACTTCTCTCGAAGACCATCACTTTACTCTTCCCTACATTCACCTGTAGATTCCGTTTCTTACACACTCTGCCAGACTCATCTACCAAGCCTTGCAGCTCCCCTTCGTCTTCGCTCAACAACACAGTATCATCTGCAAACAACAGTACAGGGAGTTTCCAAACATTGCCCTCTCTCACTAAGGCCGCTTCAACATCCACTGCCCGACCTTGTATCTCTTTTATGACCCCATCCGTGTACAGATTGAACAACCATGGAGACATGACACATCCTTGTTTCAATCCAACCTTCAAATGGAAAGATTCACTCAGTTTGCCATCCACACGCACTGCTTCCTTAGCACCCTCATACATACTCTTCACTGCCTTCAACAACTTCCCATCCACTCCGTATATTCTCAATACCTTCCACAAACCTTGTCTATCCACCCTGTCATATGCTTTCTCCAGATCCATGAAGGCTGCATACAACTTCTTGCCCTTCTCTAGAAACTTTTCCACTAAGGATCTAAGAATGGTCTACACAACCTCTTCCCTTCCTAAAACCTCCTTGATCTTCTCCAACTAATTCCTCTGTAATTTCCCTAACTCTGTCAATAAGTATCCTACCATATACTTTTCCTGTTACACTGAGAAGGCAGATGCCCCTATGATTACCACACACTGCTTTTTCCCCTTTTCCTTTATACAGAGGAATAATTATACCTGACTTCCAATCCTCCGGGACTCTACCCTCCTCCCAAGCCAATCTGCACACCTTCCACATCCATTCTATTACTATCTCTCCCCCATGCTTCAGCATTTCACCACACACTCCATCAATTCCTGGAGCTTTCCCCATTTTAACTTTCTTCATTGCTTCCACCACTTCCATCCTGGTGATTTCTTCCTCTCTTCTCACAACCCTCCTTCTCCCTGCCATTCCCCAGCCACTTATACTTGCATTCCTTTCATTCTCTATGTTCAACAGTTCATTAAAGTGTTCTCTCCATCTGTTTACTTTTTCTCCCTTCTCCACTAGTAATCTACCATTTTTATCTTTCACACCCCCACTGACTTCGTTGGCACCCTGTCTAGCTCTCTTTACCTCCTTCCAGAACATTTTCTTACATTCCCTCCACTTTGCACTCAAATTCCTTCCAAATTCCTCATCCACTCTCTTCTTACTCTCTCTTACTAATCTTTTCACCTCTCTCCTCCTCNCGCCCCTGTTCCTCATCCACTCATTATATGCTTTCTTCTTTTGTGCCACAGCCTCTCTCACCTCTTCAGTCCACCATGCTGTTCCCTGAACCCCCTTTCGTCTTCTCTTCACCCCACACACCACCTCACATGCTGCACAGATTTCTTCTGTGAATATCTTGCACACACCTTCCACGTCCCCCATCTGCTCCAATCTATATTTACCCAATCACTCCTCGATGTCCCTTTTATATTCAGCCTTTATTCCATCCTCTTGTAACTTTTCTACCCTCCTTGTAAGAAATACTTCCTCCTGTCCTTCCCTTCTTCTCTTTCTCCATCTTGTTTGGATTCTGATTCTGGCCACTACCAAGTGGTGGTCAGAAAGTCCACTCCCTCAACCTTTATATACTCTTGCATCCATTACACATCTCATCCTTTCATCCACACATACATAGTCAATCATTGCCTTGGGTTCATTCATTCCACCGTCCACCCTTCTCATCACTCGCCATGTATACCTATGGATCATTTTGTGCCTGAAGAGGGTATTAGATAATACCAACCCCCTCCCGGCACAAATGTCCACTAAAGCACTGCCATTCTCATCCATCTCTGCAGGCACACCCCACTCACCAACCACTCCATCCACCTTCTCATTCCCTACTTTTCCATTCATATCTCCAATCAGAAACACTCTCTCATTCCTTTCAAACTTTTCCAAGCAGGCTTCCACATTTGTCCAGAACTCTTCTCTCACTCTACTTACACGATCTTGCGTTGACGCATACACTCACACAATTGCCCACATTTGTAGTCCAAATTTCACTCTTACTCACACAATCCTTGACCCAACTGATCCACCACTCATTTTAAAGCTAGAGTTGTATTCTGCTGGGTCTAAAGATTTTTATTATAGGTTTAATAGTTTTCATAGGAACGATTTTTTGAAAAATCACCCATTTTTCTGCGAAAAATGATTGCTCATGACGGTCGATTTTCTAAACAGTGCCCGATCCCAAGGGGTTAAAGCACTATGCTGCAAAATTATGCAACATCCAGTGCCAAAACAGGATGTAATCGGCAGTTCTATGCAATATCCAGCTTCGATGCACATCAATTGGCTCATAAGTGGTAACCAGCCAGCGCCTAGGAAAACCCTGAAATGCACTAGTCAGTGAGAGCGCCAGCTAAGAGCCAGCCAGTCAGAATCTGTTGTTGGAACAGTTCACCTGGCATGCTGAGCATACCGCCGCGCTCTCATTCTCACCCGTGGATCTCATAGAATAAATGTGTGTCTCTGCGCCCTGCTCTTGTGACCAAACAGTCGCGAAACCTTAGTGCCGTGACTAACTCTGTGGGATCCTGTGCTAGTTTTTGTTGCAGAGCTTATGGCCCATCAGGGCTCATGTCCTAGTGATATGTTGTGATCCTTAAATTATGACTGCACATGGTGCAGTATAGTATTGTCTGCATGGTTTACAACTTTACCCTCTATCGATCCCAACATTTGGTGAGTACAGTACATACAGTAGTACACTATGTACAGTACAGTACTATATTACTGTACTGTGTCATTACTGTATTGTATTTTATGCTTAGTTTTCATCTTTTACGCATGGGAAAGTTTTTAGGATAGAGGGTCAAGTCTTATAGTAACAGAATATGTGGCTGAATGCCGAATGTTGAGCCGACGGGGGGGGGATACTATGCAATATCTGGCATTTCACTATATTTGGTGTAGGCTTGACTGAATTACAACAGATAATTGAGTGTTTACTGTATAACGTTTTTTAAAAAGTAGGATTTTTATTTAAATTGCATAAATAAATATCCTTCTTTCAAGATCAATAAACTGAAATTATCTCAGTGCAGTTTTATTATTAGCTATGATGTTTTACGGTGTAGGATCAGAAATGATGCAGTTAATCTCAAATGAAAAAGCAGTAAGCATGTCCAGTATCTTGAATTTGGCTCTTTTGTATTGTTTTTGTTTTTTTCTTGGAAGGAACTGTTTGTGGGCCCCTGGCCTTTGGTTTCTTCTTTCTTGCATTAAAAAAAAAAAGTATAGCAGTTTTTATGTTGAAGTATACAGTTGATGATCCTATGCATATAACTCAGTGTTAACATAGGCAAGGATTCTATAAATACACTGGGTTTGGACAAAGACCTAGTGTCTTCTGCTAAAACAGTTTATATATGCAGTGCATTTCCTGTTTGGTTGGACACATTAGCCTTGGATGGCAGGAGGTCCACGAGAATGAATACCGTACTATACTTCGAATTCGTACCCAAGGCTGTAGGTATGGCTTGGTGACAGTAATGGGATATGACCATAAAAGCTGTCTGTGCTACTTTTTAGTGGCACAGTGTCATCACAAGTGAAAGAAGGCTTACACAAACTTTCATGGCCAAGACCTTTTAAAATAAATGTAAACCTGAGTAAATGCATTAAAATGGACTAAGCATGGTTATCAGTAAACCATAAAACAGGCATAAGTGTGATGGTTTCCACAAATTCTGCAATTATTTTTCTGAGTCTTTCCCCCTGCCATTTACAGTTATGAATGTGAGTCTGCTGAAGTTGAGATGATTCAGTGCTGGTGGGGAAGTGGGGCTCTCACATTTATAGGCCAACTTGATGCACACTGACCAAGGAAAATAAGGAAACCTTGCCAGGATCTCACCAGGGCAGTGCCTTGAAATGGGAAGCAATTATGTTTGTTTTGTTCATTCATTTATAAAGGCTTGAACATGCTTGCATGCATCAGCCATGGTCACCTAATGGCAGCTCTCCATGCTGCTTAATCTCTAGCTGCCTCTCTCTTCAGTCCCTTATCCATGAGGTCACATTCTATGACTTTATCCCATGTCTTTTGCTGTCTGTCTCTCTTAACTCTACCCTCTGCACTTGGTTGTCATACATTAATCATTTTCAAGTGCTACTGTATGTGAATATCCTGCCAGGGCAACTAAGACCCTTCATCTGAGTCTGGCAGCCCCTTCATCACATGAATTGCTGCCATTACCTTTGTCAGGGTATGGAATGTACCTTCAGAGTAACCCAGTGGGCAGTATGGACTGAATCTAGTAGTCATTGTCTCATGGTGATTTGGGAGAGAGATGGAGATCAAAACATTTTGGTAGAAATGATCGTGATTGAAGGTGCACAGCTGATGTTAGCAGATCTGCCCAGCTGAGGAATGTGGGAATGTTGTTAGTTTGTTTGTGGGTACCTTTGACATTGACACATCTGTGGGTTGTATGTTATCCCCTTGATTGTTATTTTATAGTCTGTTTGGCTAACTTAACCATAAGAGTACTGACCGTGATGGTCAGTTGGCAACTCTTGGGATTACAGGTGCCTTTGGTAAGAGAGCTAATAAATTACGTTGTAAATTTCAAGTGAACTTGGAAATGAGTCATCTGAGAGGAACCTATGGAGTAATGTGGAAAAGCAAATGGACAAATGAGGAAGATTAAAGTTGACGTGAGGGAGGCGGTGGCTCAGTCAGTAGAAAGGTGGCCTGCAATCCTACTGGACCCAGGTTCAAATCCCCACTGGGGCAGGGAACAGTGTAAGGATTTGAATGTCATAAAATCAGACTTTATTGATCTACCAGAAGACCCACCGACATGTCATAAAAATACCCCTGCTAATACCAGTACACCAGTCCTGTATGGGACAGCCCTAGCATGTACTGAATATGGACGATGGGTGTTAGCGCCGAAGTGGTGACATGTGGAGGTGTGCGGTATGGAAGAGGACTACTGGGCTTTGGAAGCAGGCTGTGAAGTCTATGCCCAGAGTTGGGTGCATAAAAAAAAAAAAAATGCTGGGAAGTGTTATGGGAAGTACCCCGAGATGGTTTGGCTATATGGAAAGAATGAAGTTTGAGAGTGAGGTAGAGAGGTAGGGGGAAACCGAGGATGAAGTGAAGGAATGGGGTGAGATATGTATGTGGTGTATGAGGTGTGATGGACAGGGTGGCATGGAGGTAATTTGTCCATGGACATCCCCACCAGAGTTAAGGCATCGCGAGGTCGAGATTTCGCGCCTCTTCCGGACAGCTGCCTTTGCTGGGTGGGATAGCACTCTCCTGTAACCCTAGCAGGGCTGTATGACCTCTCTAGGTCTAGCCCGGGGGAGTAATCCCTTGAAAAGGCCTTTCGGCATCAAAGATTAATTTGTCTACCCAGAATTATATGCAACTCCCAGTGCATGTATCAGCTGCCTTTCTCGTTTGACCGGTAGATATATACCCCATAGTAAGCAACCATAGTTTGTTTGCTGCCTAGCCATAGGCCTACTGTTTTGAAGGATTTTTTACCTTATTCTTTAACCACTTAAATCTGTTGACAGCTTGTATTAATTTATTCCTGCCATGCCCTGACAATTTGGTTTAGTAGGAGAGATCCCTTGTAGTGATGGGGGGAAGGTTATATCTAGTCCTTCCAGTAAAAAAAAAAAATTCCCTCCTAAGCACAATATAATCATCTAGAGGTGGCAAGAACAAAATAAAAAAGATACATTTGAGATGGGCATGTACTGCATCACTTCAAGGGACTTGAGTTCTTAGGGAGGAAGATGGGAGTAGGGTTCTAGGACAATTGCCCCCTGGACAGTTGCCCCCTGGTCATCTGCCCCTGGACAACTGCTCCCTGGATAACTGCCCCCATAGGATTATTTCCCCCCGGATAACTGCCCTCGTAGGATAATTGCCCCCCACGGACAATTGCTCCCACATCCATGGCAGGCAAGAGACACATGATTATAAATGTATTTTTTTATAAATGTATTTTTCTTACAATATAATCAGGTCATTGAAACATAGGTCATATCACATGTCATGTCACATAGGTCATGTTGATGTTGAAGGGGTGCATGCATACATTTTCAAAATTAAAACTGCAAATTGTGAGCGATGCTCCGCAGATAATTAATGATGTCTCGTTCTTCAGACTGTCTGATGATGTTGAAAATCCTCTGCGTCAAGTCCTGATATCGCTTCTTTTTTGGTGGTGGCAGATGAACCGCCAACATCTGGTTGATGACCACTTCATTGAGGGCTTGCTTTTTTCTCAGTGTCTGAAGAAACTTCCATATGTTTGGGTGGCACGCCGATATGCTTAACTGTTTGTGGTTGTGCCACCCTTCAACGGCGCTATTGGTGCGAGGCAAGTCCTTCATTAGGCAGCCATGAATGTTCCACATGTCAGTCGGGAATAACGGAGCTTGCCTAGCTTGTCGCCGTATCCTCCCGATGTATGTGTCTTCGAAGTAGTCCATGACAGGATCAGCTTCTGGGGACATAATTTCCTGAAGTACCTCGAAGGCATTCAGCACTTCGTTGGGCGGTATGAAGGCTAAGGCCGGCAACATGCACACTTTAAGTGCAAACTCCTCATTGGCTTGATATGTTTGTTGGAGTCCCTCAGATTACACTTTACGGTAGACACTTTGTGAGAGGTGATAAAAGCAGCCATTCACTGTCACTCCAGGGAACCATGACTCAATAGCACTCTTTGCAGCTTGTTTATAGTCGATCAGCACAGTGCCCGGGCTCAGCATTGGGTTGATTTGCAGCAACTGTTCAAATAATTCCCGGTAAGTGGATCGCTGCCTGTTCGGCAACAGAGCGTAAACACATGGAAATACTTGGCTGTGTATTAATGCATGAACAGTATAAAGCTGGTAGAAAATCGCTGGCACCACTTTGAATGTTCCATCAGCGAACCAATTCACTGAGTTTTGCAGAAGTTGTAGGTTCTTTCTAGGGGGAAAAATCAGCATACGCTGTTGTGTCAGGCCATTATCATACAGCAGGAACTCCTGTCCATCAGCAGTGACTCTGTATTCATTGGGTATATTCATCTCAGCAGCGCTTGATTGGTAATGGATTAGGTCCACTGACATTCTGTTTATGGCAGTGAACATCCCGATTGATGTATTCTATTGATGGCAATTGTACTGAGGTATCCTCTGAAATACCCTGAACTGCTTGGCTTATGATCTGCTGCGAAGTCCCGTGTGAGCTGATTGCTTGATTTTTTATGTCACGCCGAACAGCTAGCATTTCTGGACGACCCACCTTGACAGCATGTGTATGTGTGTTGAAGTTGCCAACAATTTCTCCATCACGCACCTTGAGCTTGGCCTTACAGTTGTTGTGCCGACGTCTTTCACACTCACAGGACACCACGTCATTAGCTAAGGTCTTCTGCTTCATGTATATGTGGCCTCCGTAAATGAGCTTTGGCTTGCCACGCTCAATTGGAATGATCTCGCATGGATGGATGAACATACACCGTTGCTAGATATGCAAATCACAACCATAGCCAGCAGTAATGCAACAGTATTGGTCTGGTTGGCGACCACAGACTGATACAACCGGCTTCACCCTGCAACTCCGAAAGACTGTCAGAATGGAAGCTGCCATAACCAGCCAACACTTCAACTGATCAGGCTGGTTTATGTTTTCAGAACAGTGAGAGTGACACCGTGGGTCAATGAACACGGCTTTCTCTTCATAAGGCCAGCTTACTAAACATGTTTTGTATTGGTGGCTTTGACGTATGTTTGTTGTGCTGCCAGTTTGAGGGGCAGTTATCCATGGGGGGCAATTATTTTATGAGGGCGGTTATCCGGGGGACAGTTGTCCGGGGGGAAATAATCCTATGGGGGCAGTTATCCAGGGGGCAGTTGCCGGGGGGCAGATGTCCGGGGGCAGATGTCCAGGGGGCAACTGTCCGGGGGGCGATTGTCCGGATACCGGGAGTAGGATGGGCAATGGAGGGGAGAGAGGAGAGGTGGGTTGGGAAGGAGGAGGGAGGGGTTAGGGAAGGGAAAGGAAGAAGGAAGTAGACTAGGGAGGTGAGGGGAGTAGGTGGGGGAGGAAAGTAGAAGTGGGGAGTAGGTTGGGAAAGGGTGGGTTGTAGAGGAGAATAGGATGGGGATGGAAGAGGGGAGTAGGTTGCGTAAGGGAAAGGAAGAAGGGGTGGGATGGGGAAGAGAGTAGGATGGGATGGGGAAGAACTAAGGGGATACGAGTATGTTAGGGAGGGAAAGAAAGGAATAGGTTGAAGATAGACTGGGATGAGTATGTTAATGTAGAGGGGAGAAGATTGAAGAGGCAGTTGGAGAGGAAGAGGGCAATAGGTTGGGGAGGCAAGAGGAAGAAGGGTGTACATTGGGTGAGGAAAGGGGAAGGAATGGGGTAGTAGGTAGGGGGAGGGGGATGTAATAGTGAAAATTGCTAGATTTTAGAGACGAATCACATCATATATTATCAGGGCAGTCAGTCCATCATCATTCTTGGGAGTATACATCAATACTGTGCTCATATTTCATCTTCTTTGTATCTTATGACCGTACTGTAAGTGACATAGGAGGCTTTTTAGCACTTCTTGAATGATTTATTTCGTATATTACATCTTACCATTTTCTTGTATGCTTGTTATATACGGTAGTTTTCATATCGATATAGTTTGCATCAGTAACATACAAGAGGATAGTAAGGTAATGCAGCTGCAGTATACGGTAAATCGCCAAGACAAAAACTCCAAAGCCACTCAATATATGACCCTTAGGATCCAATTTCCGTAGGTTTAGGAGGTTCCATGGCAACACCTCTTTACTGCTTTATTTCCCCATGTGACATGGTAGTCATCGTTGTTTAAGCAGATTGCCGCTGTTAACCCTCTAAAGTCAGGTGACATACTTTTCATATTGTTCTAGCCAACATAAGATTATTTTATTCCGCTTAGAGACTCCCTTGAAGTGAAGGGATTCATGAAAACTGTATGTGATTCCTTCAGTGGTGATCAGTCCCCTAACCTGGAGGTAGCACGTCCTTGGGTTGAAGAGCCAACAACACTGTTAGCAGAGCTGTGAAATAGATTTGAAAATATCACATTTATTTGTATATAGTGGGTCCCTCAGAATAAGACCTGGCCCCACCTTGCCCTTCCTCTCCCCCCCATTTGTGAAGACGTGGCTACGCTAGTGGCAAAGTGAATTATTAAGTGGTCACGAGATACGTTCGCTAAGCATCTAGTGGAAACCAGCATGCACTCAGTAAGGCCATAATGAGCAGATCTTGATGTGCCTGTGGTGCATTAGGTAGTAAGTTTGAGTTTCGCGACCGAATTCATGTGGGAACAGCAAAAAGATTGACAGAATGCACGATGCGGTCGAATCCACGCTGTGCATGGTACGGGTAAAAACCATCCCCCCCTCCCCTTTCCCTGAAATTAAGGCTTTTCAAGAATGTAAAAGATTTAAAGAAAATGCAAGAAAACAATGTTATGTTACACAATATTCACTGCTGAGGACGAGTAACTATAGGGATCATATCTCCTTGTCAGTTATGCTATATAGGAAGCTTCGTAAGCTTATGAGAATAGGTTTCCTTAGCCTGTCAGCAGGCCGTGAATTATTAATCTGAGGAAGATGGAACACCTGATTTTTTTTTTTTTTTTGTTACCACTGATGAAAGTTCTGATTATCGACGATTATTTTTTCATGCTGTGCCAATGATTGAATGTCAAAAAGTATCTCATGCTTAATGAATAGGCTATATGTAAAAGTAGACGAAGAAGCTGCTGAACATGAAATCCAAGGGCCAAATACAAACCGTGAGACAGTACAGCATTAGAGAAGTGTAATTTGATGTATTGTGGTCTGTATCATCAATATGCCTGTCAGTGAACATAATGGAACAGGGTTTATGGTTGATGAAGTATAATATAGATGACTAGTTTTGCTAATATATGAACTCACTAGAATTTCGAGTTAATGACGGCTCAGAATGGCTGAGTGGTAGCTCTTGCGCTTCACAACCACAGGATTGGCAGTTCGAGCCTGTACAAGGGTAGCTAGCCTATTTCTGGTGAGAGATGTTGCGGTCTCTCCAAGGATCTCTCCTTGCCCTTCAAAGCTATAAGGTCCATTGGTCCTAGCTCAGGGGATACACGCTCTAGTTAATCAGCTAATTCCAAAGAACTGCATGCAAAATTGTTGGTCAATTTGCCGTTTCGGACAGTCACGGAGTTTGATTATGACAGTATGTTTTTCTTGTTCTGACGATAACAGGGGACTGGTGGGGAATCGGTGGTTGTGGGTGGTGGAGCACGGCTTAAAGGGTTAATTTATGAAAGAAAATTAATGGTGGTTGAAATAAATCGAATAACAAAAGCATGTTTGAGCCTTTATAAATGAATGAACTGTTATCCTAACTGGGGGCTGCGCCCCCAGACCACGTACACTATTAACCATCTCATCGCACTGAAACCTAGCCTTCAAAATGCAGAAATCGTATCTTTCTTGTTGTTTTGCAATAAAAATGAAGGCAGAACTAGATAAAAACACAATAAACACCAGAACAAATGATTATCATCCTAACTTGGGGGCTGCGCCACCACCCCAACAAAATTACCCACCTTATTTTGTTGAAACCTAACCTTCAAAATGCAGAAAATCGTACCTTCTTAAAGGCTGTCCACCGTCCATAGTACCATAAATGTGTGTGTGTGTGTGTGTGTGTGTATGTTTTCAGTAATTAAACGGCAGTTTACAGTTAGGACAGTCCAACGCTCTTGATAACAATAGCTGCATAGTCTTCTTGGAAAAATTCATTCTTAAGTGCCCAGTAACTGTAAGAACAGCTACCACATCTGCAAGCCATTGTTTTAACTGATTTCTAATTGAAAGCTCAGGAGGCGTGGCTGCATAAGCAAGTGTGACGTACTGCTTACGTCATTGGCTTCCCTGCTTCAGTCTGATTGGTCGGTACATCTGCCGTGTGAGCCAACTATCGCCACTCCATTTGATTCCCTTTCACAGGTGCAGGTCGGACTTTTTTTTTTTTTTTTTAATAAATACTTGTAGTTAATGAACTTTCGTGCTGAATTCTCTAAACAGAAGACGATCGTTCATTTTTTTTCACTACAGTGATAGATGTTTAAGTTACTGGTGGATATATATTTTTATTTTTTATTTTTGTAGAGTGGTAGTTAGAAGTGTATATATATTAGCCGTGATGAGATGTGGTGTGAGGCAGAGTTGTGATGACTGGGTGAGATGGTGGGTGTGTATTATTTACTGATACTGTCGGCACTGACGGGGCAACTGGCCCCTGCTGGTGCCCTGCTGTCACTTACAGTTAGCCAGCTTTGGCCAAGTCCGGAGGTGATGGAAGAGATGTTTGGCCCGGGTGGTCCCCTGTCTGGCCTGGCTGGCGAAGGGATAGTGCTGTATGTGGACCAAGACTTAGGTGTGGGTGACGAACTCCTGGCTCTTCTTGCCCTGAAGGCCACTCCTGTGGTGGTGGTGGGGCTGGGGTCAGGTCCTCAGGGGGCACAGTGGGTGCAGGGGCAGCCAGCGGCTGTACTGGGTGGGGACTACTTGGTGCACGTGGTGGTGTTCAAGCACGACCCTAGACCCTTCCTGAGGCAGACAGCTCAGGACCAGCGTTGGAACCCCAAATACCTCCTATTGGTCAGTCTGGGCCAACAGAATGCTGGCCATATCCTGAACGATGATGTGTTGATCCGGGTGCAGCGGTGTGTGCTGCTGCAGGCACACAGAGGCCGGCCCAGAGGGGCGATGGAGGTGCTCGTATACTTCCCTTTTTCACCAACACATAAGATCCAGTCGCTGGGGCTGTGGAGGCCTGGAAAAAGTCAGATCAAACCTGGACTGGATGGCTTAATTAACAATAAAAATCAGGCTTCACTGGCACAGGAGAAGGCAAGGAAAACCTGGATGGGACGAGAACTTTTCGTGGACAGGTTTCCTTCATTTGAAGGTTACAAATTCTTACTTGGAACTTGGTTTGATGACTTCCCTTATCTTCACCAATCTCCGACGGGACCTGAGGGCGAAGGTGACGGTGTTATGGTGAAGATGCTAAATGCTATGGGCTCTGTCCTAAATTTCACTTACCACCTGACAAGTGAGCCACCTGACCTCCAATGGGGTAATTTCGAGA
>JAGKTI010017138.1:0-18770 GCA_018397915.1 Birgus latro | reverse complement strand
TCACTACCTCTCTAGGGACTCTTGTCAAAGGCCTTTTCCAAATCAACAAAAACAAAATACAATTCCCTTTTCTTTCCAGTATATTTTTCCTGAAGCTGTCGAACAATAAATATGGCATCAGTGGTCCCCCTGCCTGGCATAAACCCAAACTGCATCTCATCGATATTAACTCTTTCTCTAATCATACCTTCTAGAACTCTCCCCATTACTTTCATTATCTGATCTAAGAGCTTTATACCTCTGTAATTTCCCCTTTCCAGGGCATCACCCCTCCCTTTGTACACATTTACAATTACACTCTTCAGCCAATCATCTGGGACCACACGCTCATATATAATCATATTTATCAGGTCAGTGATTAACCTCACCATTTCGGCAGTCAACCCAGACACACCTGCCGCCTTCCCCACCCGCATCCTGCCTATTGCCTCACTCACAGTAGCAGCGTCAATCAAAGTCCAAGGGCCAAACACTGGATCAGCTGGCTCCAAACCTTCTCTATCCCAGTCAAACTCCTCATTCAACAACCGGCTATAATGCTCTCTCCATGCATCTTTAATATCCTCACTGTTCACCACTACCCTTCCATCATCATTCTTCACACACTGCTCACCTACAATGTCCCGATTATCCCTCTTCACCTGATTTGGCACCCTAAATATCATATTTTTCCTTTCTCCATGATTTAGATTATCAAGTAAAAGTTTTTGTGACTCAGACTTCGCCCTGTATACCTCTCTTTTAGCCCTGCACTTGGCAGCGAAGTACTCCTCCCTGTTACCATCCTTCTTCCATTCCCGGAAAAGCCTTCTTTTCTCCTTAACTGCAGCTTCTACACCCTCATCCCACCACCAAGTTACTTTATGTCTTGGTGGGCCTCTTGTTCAACCGCATATTGCATCGGTAACTCTCAAGAGGTTGTTCTTAAGGGCTCTATACTGTTCATTAACGCCTCTATCTACGGCTTCCTGTTCAGCCACCACTCTCCTCATCTCACTATAAAAGGCATCCCGTACTGATTGGTTTCCCAGCTTCCATATTTTCCTCCTAGGTACATATGTCCTCCTTCTCATCACTCGTTCCTTAAGCACCATGTCACAAATCAACAGTTTGTGCTGCTGCACACACTCCTCGCTTCCTATAACTTTAACATCCCTCACTAATCTCCCATCAACCCTCCTGACCAGAAAATAATCTATCTGACTACTATTTCCCCCTGACTCGTACGTAATCAATCTACTCATTCTTTTCCTAAAATGTGTGTTGCACACAATCATGTCCATAGCCTCCCCAAACTCGAGTATTCTTTCCCCTTCCGCATTCCTCACACCACATGCACATCCTCCATGGACTCCTTCATAACCTTGAGCTGCTTCACCCACATGACCATTTAAATCCCCTCCCAGAACCACTACCTCATCATCACCCATACCACTTACTACATGTATTAAATCATCCCAAAATATATCCTTCTCTGCATCATCCAATTCTACCTGTGGAGCATATGCCGATATAACTGAAATCATTTTCCGCCCGATCAAAATTTTCACTACTAATATCCTATCACTTACTCTCATAACATTCATGACATATTCCACCCATTTCTCTGCAACCAACACACCCACACCCCCATATCTGTCAGTTCCCCCCCTGCCAAAACATCTTATAGTAGCGATCCTTCCCAACAATCTTTCTGGCTGATCCACCCCTGTACCGGACTTCCTGCAAACATGCCACATCCACCCACCTCCTACTGAATACCATCATAAAAAGTCTTAACGTCACCTAACAGCATACCATCTACACCATACATGCGCAAAACTTTCCACAATCCTTCTCTGTCTACTTTGTCAGATGCTTTTTCCAGATCCATGAATGCCATAAACACCTTATGGTTCTTCTCACAAGCCTTCTCTGCTATCTGTCACTGCAAATATTTGATCCACACATCCTCTGCCCCTCCTAAAGCCACCCTGTTCATCACTCACTAGGACTTCTGATATCTCTCTTACTTTCTCTGTTATAATTTTTCCGTATACTTTACCTACCACACTCAGTACACTTATGCTATGATAATTCTTGCACTCACTTCATTTACCTTTATTTTTGTACAGGGGTACAATCACAGCCTTTTTCTACTCTGCTGGCACAGTTTCACTCATCCATGTTTTCTTGCATATTTCCAGCAAGCACTTCATTCCACTCTCTCCACTACACTTGATCACCTTTGCATACACCTCATCAACCCTAGCTGCTTTCTCATTTTTCAGCTGCTTCACAGCACTCTTCACCTGTGCAAGTGTCATGTCTCCTGGCACTGCATTCCTTCTCTGCACACCCCCACCAATCATGTTTACAGCTGCTCTGCTCTCCCAGTTCCCATTCATCAGGCTTTCAAAATATTCTTTCCATCTGGTCCTTACTTCATCCCGTTGGGTTAATAATCTACCACTTGGATCCTTCACACTTTCACATTTCTTTCCGCTTTCACTTCTACATTTCTGCACCTCTTTCCAGAATAACTTCCTATTTTCAGAGTAGTTTGCAATTATTTTTCTTTCTAGATGATCATTTACCACCTCCTTTTTCCTCTTCACTAGTCTCTTTACATGCTGCTTGCTCTCAGTATATTCAGTTATTATTTCAACTGAACCCGTCCTGTAACCACTTGAGCCACTTCTTCCTCTCTTCCTCCACCACTCTCTTAACCTCATCATCCCACCATGCCGTACCTTTCTTCTTTGTTGTTACTCTTGGCACACCACACACCACTTTAGCATTCCTAACTAATTAATCCTTATATACATTCCACAGGGTGTCCAGATCCATTTAATTCCAATTTACTGATTGTAACTCCCCCTCTGCTTTGGTCCTGTAATCATCTGCCATTTCTTTGATCCTCAGCTTCTCAACTTTCAGTCCTTCTCCCTGACTGCTCCTTTCTCTCCTGTTCCACCTCTCTCCTCTCAGCTTGATCTTGCATACCACAATCATATGATTTGACAGACCTCCACTTCATCCTCTCATGGCCCTCATATCAGCAACCATTCCCATCATTGACCTCTCTACGAGCACATCAATCAGGCTTCTTTCAACACGATCGCCGTTCCCTCTGTACCATGTATATTTATGTACATCTTTGTGTTTGAAGTACGAGTTACAAATGCACAACCTCCTCTCCTGACGCATATCTTTTAGTCGCTTTCCATTATCATTTTCTCCTGGTACTCCATAACAACCCATAATGTCATCCTCAGAACCTTTGCCTGCTCTTTCATTCATATCCCCCATTACAATCACTTTATAGCTCCAAGACATTTCTCCCACTACTTCATCCAGCTCATCCCAAACCCTATCTTTCTCTCTCTTTCTCTCTTGTCTTCACACGGTGCATTCGCTACAATCACCACAACTTTCACCTTCTCAAACTTGAACTTAACATACTTGTACATATACTTTGAGCTGACACATTTGTAGTCTCTCATTCCACAATGCCACACCTCATTCATCAACAAAGCAACTCCTTCCTTGCATCTTCCTCGCTCTTTCATTCCCAATCTTACACATTTCACACACTCCCACTTCTCCACTTCACACCCTTTCATCTTCGTTTCACACAATGCCATCACTGCATATATCGCACTCTTGAACACATTCACCTCTTCCACCCTCTTGCTCTCCTCATTTATACCTCTCACATTGCACATGGCCATGTGAATCTGCCCATTTGGTTGGGGCCCTGGGGAGGTATTGGACCCTCCAAGGCTCTCTGAAATGCTTGCCATGATTTAAGTGATTTTGGTTAGGGAAATCTGGAGGACACTTAACCCTGCCAAAAATCCCACTTATATGGTTACCACCCAGTGTGGTAAATGGTTTCCTGGGTACAGGAATCCATTTGGCTTGTCACTCGGTACAGAGTGATAGTAATTATAGCAGTACAGTAGAACCTCGATTATCTGCGAGCCAGTCAACTGGAATTGGTGCTAAACCTGAGAATTTAATGAAAATTTCCAAAATCGATCAACTGGGGAAAATCCTTTCACCTTCTCAAATTTGAACTTAACATACTTGTACATACACCTTGAGCTGACACATTTGTAGTCTCTCATTCCACAATGCCACACCTCATTCATCAACAGAGCAACTCCTTCCTCGCATCTTCCTCGCCCTTTCATTCCCAATCTTACACATTTCACACACTCCCACTTCACTTCACACCCTTTCATCTTCATTTCACACAATGCCATCACTGCTTATCTCGCACTCTTGAACACATTCACCACTTCCACCCTCTTGCTCTCCTCATTTATACCTCTCACATTGCACATGGCCATGTGAATCTGCCCATTTGGTTGGGGCCCTGGGGAGGTATTGGACCCTCCAAGGCTCTCTGAAATGCCTGCCATGATTTAAGTGATTTTGGATAGGGGAATCTGGGGAACACTTAACCCTGCCAAAAGTCCCACTTATATGGTTACCACCTAGTGTGGTAAATAGTTTCCTGGGTACAGGAATCCATTTGGCTTGTCACTCTGTTCAGAGTGATAGTAATTATAGCAGTACAGTAGAACCTCGATTATCCGCAAGCCAGTCAACCGGAATTGGCGCTAAAGCTGAGAATTTAATGAAAATTTCCAAAATCGATCAACTGGGGAAAATCCAGGACCTAACCGGCATTTCAATTCACCGTGCAACCATCCCGCCTGAATGTTTTCATTCCTTCGTCACCAAGCGCATCACCACAGTCCCCGCCATTGTTTTGAGGCTTAACAGTGTTGTAATATTTGGTGGAATGTCAGCCATGGCTTCTGGCTGTTCGTGGATTGATGATGATGAATCATTTTCAAAGATCATCCGATTCATGGAGAGAAATCCTGCCTACACAGCTAATGAACTGCTTAATTTTCATAGCTATTAATGATGATTTCCAAATTTTCCTTCATGTAGCGATCAAACAGTCAGACATCAGGGACTTTTTCACGAGGGGTAAGCATGCAAAAACAGCAAACATTTCGCTCGTATCCACCTGCTCATTTGTGGGGTTCCCAGATAGTGATGCATCAACGTCCACACCAGCAAGTACTCCAGCAAAAACAGCTGCTTCACCAGTCTCCCCCATCAAGCCTGTTCGACCCCCAGTCAGCCTATCCACTCACGACTCACGTCAGTGAGCCTGCATCACCCACAACTCTGTGGTTCCGAGACAATTTATTGAGTCAATTCACCGTCAAAACATGGGCGATTCCCCGTCAGGACAGTTCGCACCCTGGATGATTCCTCGTCATTCTATAAATACTTATTGTTAATTAATCAATACTTTAATAACTATATTTCAGGGGGATCCATCAAAGTCTATGTTCAATAGCGTAGGCTTGGGATATTATTTATTAGTTGCACCTTTAGTCAGTAATTGTTTTTTCCTCACTGTAGTCGCCTGTGAATTATATTCTAGCTATTGTTGTGACAGCGAGTTTGACTTGATGGTGAATTGGCCTGAAACCATCAGTCCTTGCTGAAGACTTCTTTATAGCCTTTTTTTCCCTTTACTGTTGAAGACTATTGGCTTTAAAATTATTCCTGGCGAAATATGCGTGTTGGTAGACAGCCATCATTCATGTGTTGTTTAGGTCAAAAGCTTGATTGGTAATGAGGACTTTCAAGAGGCTTAGTGGCAATCCTTGGCAATTAAAATTTTTATGGGGAGTATTAGGGGGCAAAACTAATCGGTTAGGTTAGGTTAGAATGCAGTATGCAGTGATGTGTCCACTGTCCAGTTGGCGAGATCTTATGTAAAGACATGTCTTGAGTGTCGTAAGACAGACATTTATAATTATCCTTAACTATATTTTTAACGAAAAATATAAGGCTCATAGATCCTAATTCCCTATTTTACATGTAAATATATGTTACATTTTAGCTAATACTGTAGTAAGGATAATTACAATTTCAGCTAAATAAACTACACCGAAAGCATTACGCCTATTTTGTGTCCCTGCAACCCATCAAAATTCCTCTAGTTTGAGAATCACTGGTGTAAGAGATCAGGAATTGGGTGTTAATCAGATTTCCAGAAAAATCGATTTTCCAACATTCTGAATTCCCCGTGGCTCACGGATAATCAGGGTTCTACTGTAATATAAAAAATAACTGGTGAGATGGTTACCACCCAGCATAATAAATTGTTTCCTGGGTTACAGGACATCATTTGGCTTCTCACTCAGTGTAGAGCCACCTGAGAGAGAGAGAGAGAGAGGTAGCGAGAGAGAGAGGGGTAGCACTGCATCAAGTGAATGGGTGATTGATGCCTCCACCTTATCTTCTGATAATTATCATTTGTGCGCACACACACACACACACAAGTTGCTGAGAGAGATGGAGCTGCTCCTGGATTGAGGGGAAATAATCACTGAATCAGTGGCAAAAAGGAGACCAGCCTATTGCGTTATGTGGTTGAGTGCGTGAGTGGTGGTCCCATCGGATATTAGCTTTAAAAAAAAAAAACAGGTTTTGGCCATAAAAATACAAGATATAGTGAAAAACAAAGTTTCCTTGTGGTTGAATCATGGCGGAGAGAGACGGAAGATTGTTTAAAACTGGCGAGGGGGAATTTGAGGGCTTCTCCGAAGATGATGTAAGTAACGGAAGTGATAAGCTGAACCAAAGAAGAACAGCAGGAGTAGAGAAAACGGCAGAGAGGAATGTCCAGGAGTTAAAAAAGATGTTGGAAGTAATTAGAGAGTTGCACGAACAGACCTTAGAGCAAGAAAAAGAGAGATCAAAGTCCTACAGAGTAAACTGGAAAAAGTTTGCACACGTAGTGATGAACAAGAAAAAGAAGTCACAGAATTAAAGGTGAGTAGTGAATCTGCATCAAATGAAATAAAACAGCTCTAGAGGGAGAATAAAATGTTGGAAGAAGAAAGGGACAGAATGAAAAGTAAACTAGATGAGTACGAATCAAAATCGAGGATGCAAGATGAGCATATAAAGGAAATCAAGGAGCAACATAAGGGGTGGAGGAAAATACAGGAGGAAGGAAATGTAAATTTAAAGGAGATCATAGAACAACAAAGCAAGGAAAAAGTGGAGAAGGAAGTGGTTAGGGTACTAAGAAGTAGAGAATCCTTGGTCAGGGATGTAGCAGATGAGAAAAAATGTGTGATAATCTCAGGAATAAAAGAAAAACGTATGACAGTAAGATCCAAAAGAGAAAGAGAAAGAAGAACTGAGCAGGGCTAAAGAAATAATATCAGTGGTTATGGAGGGTAACAATGAAGCCCAAGAAGAGATTGAAGAAGCTTTTAGGTTAGGAAAGTACGAGGAAGGTGGGGCAAGGCCATTGAAAGTAACGTTTAAGTCCCAGGTAGTGGTGAATGAAATAAATAGAATGTGGAAATTGTCAGATAAAGAGGGGTTTAAAAATGTTTAGATAAGGAGAGATGGAGATGAAGAAGAGAGAGCTAAATTAAAGGAGTTAATAAAAGGAAGCTAAGATAAAAAACGAACAGCGAACCGAGGAAGAGAAGACAGTGTTCTATTGGAGAGTTATGGATCAGAAATTGAGAAAGTGGTACCGAAGGAGGGAAGGGGAGAAGGGAGTATAAAAAATGATGAGAAAAGTTTGAAAGTGGCGTACACAAACACTGATGGACAGCAAGGTTAGAAATAAATTATTTTTTGAGGATACACGAACCTGTTGTTATGTGCTTTGTAGAGACTAAATTGAAAGAAGATATTGATATTCATATGGGAGATGAGAAATACAAATTATGGAGAAGAGAGAGAAAAGAAAAAATGGGAGGAGCAGTGATGATAGCAGTAAAGGACAACATAAATGTAGATACGGTGGAAATGGCAGAGGGCAGGGCTGAAGTGATAAATATGAAATTAGAAACTGGGGAGAATGGTAAGAGAGATATGGCAGTGGTATATGTTCCCCATAAGATGAGAGCACGGAATGATGATGAATACCAGGAGATGTTGTCAGACATGGTTAGTTATCTACAGAAAGTGATTGAGAAAAGCAACAATATAATCCTAATGGGTGACTTTAATTGTAAAGAGGTGAACTGGGAGGAATGGAACTCAGGAGGCAGCGAAGATTCGTGGGGCACTAAGTTGTTAAGTATAGCATTGAATAAGGTGATTTGGGCATGTGGAGAGGATGGAGAGTGAAAGACTGACTAGGAGAGTGTATGTGAGTGAGGTGGAGGGGGCGAGAGGGAGGGGGAGGCCGAGGATGAGATGGAGGGATGGAGTGGAGAGTTACAAGAGAGAGGGGGGTGTGAGTTGGGAACGGGGTAGTGAAATGGCGGGGGACAGATCGACATGGAGGTGATTTGTTTGTGGCCACCCTGTGCGGGATTGAGGCATCTGGTAATAGATAGATAGACAGAATAATGTAATGACGCAGTGGGTCAGAGAAGACACATGAGTCTGAGGTGATGATGCACCAGCAAGATTAGATTTGGTACTATCCAAAGAACCTGATGTCATTGAATCTTTGAAATATCTGTGTTCTATAGGAAAAAGTGATCGTGTGGTCATGCAGTTCCAGATGATAACAGGGAATGTGGTGCCAAGAGATGAGCTTTATAGGAATGGAAGATACAACTTTCGGAAACTTTTGGAAAATTGAGAAAATTTTTCGAAAATGCGGATTGGAGAAAATTCAAAGAAATAAGAGAGATGCAGAGGAAGTGGGATATCTTTTTAGACCTCTATAATTTGGGAGTGGAAAAATATGTTCCAAGAGTAAGTGGGAAAGAAAACAGGAAAAAGGAGTGATTTAATAGAAGGTGTATGACAGCAAAAAAAGTGAGGGACATTGCATGGAAGAAATAGAGCAAGATAGGAAATAACAGAACAAAAGAAGAATATAAAAGAACGAGAAATGATTATACAGGAATATGTAGAGAGGAAGAAAGGAACTTTGAAAAAGATATAATTGACAAATGTAAGGATGAACCCAAATTGTTTTATAGATTTGTTAATGGCAAATTGAAGCAAAAGGAAGGAATCACCAAACTGAAAGTACAAAGAGAGGTCTACAAGGATGCGGTAATGGAAGCTGAGATAATGAACAAATGTTTCCAATCGGTTTTCACTAAGGAAAGGGAGTTTGTGGAGGGGGAGGGAGTGGTTAGAAATGTAGTGATAAAAGATATAAAAGTGGAAGTGCAGGAAGTGTATAAATTACTTGAAACTCAAGATGTAAGGAAAGCCCCAGGATCAGTTGGAATCTTTAATTGAGTACTGACGGAATGCAGAGAACAACTGGCGGATAAGATTCACAGTTTAACTGTGTCTTCCCTGGAAGAGGGGAAAGTGCCTCGGGAATGGAAGAGGGCAAATGTGGTACCAATCAATAAGGGAGGAAACAAGGAAGAACTCCTGAATTACAGACCAGTGTCCCTAAACAGCATGGTCGTGAAATTGTGTGAGAGAATCCTGAAAAATAAATGGATAAAATATCTGGAAGAGATGAATATTTTGACTGAGAGTCAGTTTGGATCCAGAAGTGGAAGGTCATGCATTTCCAACTTGTTGAACTTTTACTCAAGGGCGATTGATGTGCTACAGGAGAGAGACGGTTGGGTGAATTGTGTGCATTTTGATCTGGAGAAGGCCTTCGACAAGGTACCCCACAAGAGACTAATATGGAAATTAGAGCATATCGGAGGACTGAAGGGAAGGCTCCTGGAATGGATGAGAGACTTTTTGAGTGACAGACAAATGAGGACAGTAATAAAGGACAGGACATCTGGATGGAGGGAAGTAACAAGTGGTGTCCCACAGGGCTCGATGTTGGCACCTTTAATGTTCCTGATTTATGTAAATGACATGGTAGATGGAGTGCAAAGATCTTGAGAAAGGTAGAGGTTGAAGAGTACTGTAAAATGCTACAGGAGGATCTGGATAGGATACATGGTTGGAGCCGGATGTGGGAAATGAAATTCAACACAAAAAAAGTAAAATATTAGAAATGGGTAAAAGTACCATGAGGCCATCATTGAATTATTTGATGGGTAATGAACTAATCACAAAAGCGAGAGAAGAG
This sequence comes from Birgus latro, assembly GCA_018397915.1. Classification (NCBI taxonomy): domain Eukaryota; kingdom Metazoa; phylum Arthropoda; class Malacostraca; order Decapoda; family Coenobitidae; genus Birgus; species Birgus latro. The sequence goes on along the minus strand of JAGKTI010017138.1, from coordinate 8,707 downwards.
AAAGATTTGGGAGTGCTGGTCCAGGATAGTTTGTCACCTGAAAAGCACATAAATAAGATAGAGAGACATATAAACTCTTGACCAATATATGAGTGGCATTTCATTACATGGATGAGGAGATGATGAAAATTGATAGTGGCCATGATCCGGCCCAGGTTAGAATATGCAGCAGTCGTGTGGTCCCCACACAAAAAAAAAGATATAACCAAGATTGAGAGAATACAAAGAACAGCAACCAAGATGGTCCCCAGTCTGGCAGATGTTGTACAGAGAAAGGCCGAAAAGGCTGGATTTGCCTTCCGTAGAGGAAAGGAGAGAGAGGGGTGACATGATTGCAGTGTTCAGGACCATGATAGGAGTAGATAAAATTGACAGAGAAAATCTGTTTGTGTGGGATGAGAGGGTAACAAGAGGACACGGAATGAAACTAAAGAAGCCAAGCTGCTTGAAGGATATCGAGAAATATAGCTTTCCTTATAGATGCATAGACCCGTGGAAGAGCCTGGACAAAGAGATTGTCCAGTCTAAAAACTTAAATGAGTTTAAGACAAAATTTGACTTATTGAGAAACAGAGACGGGACCCCACGAGCGTAGCTCATTTCCTGTATATCACAATTAGGTAAATACACACACACACACACACACACACACACACACACACACACACACACACACACCTTTGGAGGGGTGCATGAGAAATTATTAAAGTGGATGGGACATTATTTGATAGGATGGCAGATGAGAACAGTTATAAGAGACAAGGTTTCACAATGGAGAAATGTCACCAGCGGAGTACCCCAGGGCTCTGTCCTGGCCCCTATAATGTTTCTGATATATGTAAATGATTTCCCAGAAGGTTTGAATAGTTACATGAGTATGTTTTCAGATGATGCTAAAATTATGAAACATACTGTATTAAATGTATTGATAGTTGTAAAGAACTGGAAGAGGACTTGGACAAACTCCACAACAGGAGCCAGACTTGGAAAATGGATTTTAATGCCAAGATGTGTCATGTATTAGAAATGGGAATAAGTGAAAGAAGGCTTCACTGGACATATAAAATGGGCAATGAGATAATTAGTAAAAGAAAGAATGAGAAAGTCATGGGAGTGATTATTTGGGATTATTTGTCACCAGAAAAGCATATAAACAAAATCATTGGGGGAACTTATAGATTATTGACTAACACGAGAGTAGCTTTTAATTATATGGATGAGGAAATGTTGAGGGAGTTGATATTGACCATGATAAGACCAAGACTAGAGTATGCGGATGTGGTATGGTCACCTCATTTGAAGAAGCGTATTGATAAACTAGAGAGGGTTCAACGGATGGCAACGAGTATGATACCATGTTTAAGGGAACTCACCTACGAGGAGAGATTGGAAAAACTGAAGTTACCAATACTGCGCGAGAGAAGGGAAAGAGGTGACTTGATCATGATATTTAGAAATGTTAGAGAATTGGAAAGGGTGGATAGAGAGGATCTTTTTGTGTTGGATGAAGGAAGAACAAGACGTCATGGCTTCAAGTTGAGGAAAAGTAGATGTCTTAATGATATCAAAAGGTTCAGTTTCCCAAACAGAAGCATAAATACTTGGAATGACTTGGACGAAGAGGTGGTGCAGGCGAAAAACATTCATGTATTTAAAACTAGATTAGATGAATGTAGATATGGAGACGGCACAACATGAGCTTAGCTTAACTCCTGTATACTACAAATAGGTAAATACACCACTCGCTGGCTCAGTGGTAACGGTCTTGCTTGTCATCTGGTAAGCGGGAGTTCATGCCTCGCTCAGGTTGCGAAAAGTTTCACTGACGAAGTGGGTGGTTACTGTCCCCCTTGAGCAAGGGGATGGGTGTGTGCATGTGCGAAGGTCACAGCATTGCCCTTAGATTGGAGTATATGAGTTCTCAGCTCCCTTCCGGGAGGGTAAAAGCTGACGATCACGACCATCAAGTCATCCTGACCGACCCAGTGAATTACACACACACACACACACACACACACACACACACACACACACACACACACACACACACAGGTTGCCGACGTGGACAGACGTCTTCCTGGATCGCAGGGAAATTATCGCTGAATCAGCGGCGAAAGGAAACCAGCCTATTGTGATTATGTAAATGAGTGCGTGAGTTGTGGTCCCGTCGGACATTAGTTAAAAAATATGCGGGTTTCGGGATAAAGAGAGCAAGACACAGTAGAATAGAAAAGTTTCTATATGGTTGTATCATGGCAGAGAGCGACAGCGGTTTGTTTACGTCTGGCGAAAGGGAATTTGTGGGCTTCTCCGGCGAAGATGCGAAAAATGGAAGTACCAAACTGAATCAAACAAGAGTAGCAGGAGTAGAAAAAACGGCGGAGAGGAATGTCCAGGAATTGAAGAAGGTATGGGTAGTAATTACAGAGCTGCAGGAGAGGACCTTACAACAGGAGAGAGAGATCAAAGTTTTACAGAACAAGCTGGAAAAAGTTTACACACGCAGTGCGGAACAAGAAAGAGAAGTAACGGAATTAAAAGTGAGTAATGAATCTGCCACAAATGAAACAGAACAGCTCAAGAGGGAAAACAAGAGGTTGGAAGAAGAAAGAGACAGAATGAAAAGTAAATTAGATGAGTATGATTCAAAATCAAGGATGCAGGATGAACATGTTAAGGAAATTAAGGAGCAACAAAAGGGGTGGAAGAAAATTCAGGAGGAAGGAAATGTAAATTTGAAAGAGATTATAGAACAACAAAGCAAGGAAAAGGTGGAAAAGGAAGTGGTTAGGGTACTGAAAAGTAGAGCATCTTTAGTCAGGAATGTAGCAGACAAGAAAAAATGTGTAATTATTTTAGGGGTAAAAGAAAGCGTATCACGATAAGATCTGAAAGAGAAAGAGAAGAATTGAGTAAAGTTAAAGAAATAATATCAGTAGTCATGAAGGGTAACAATGAAGCCCAAGAAGAGATTGAAGAAGTGTTTAGGTTAGGTAAGTATGAGGAAGGAGGGGCGAGGCCACTAAAGGTGAAGTTTCAGTCCCAGGTAATAGTAAATGAAATCATGAATAGGACGTAGAAATTGGCAGACAAAGAGGGGTTCGAAAATGTCTGGTTAAGGAGAGATGCAAATGAGGAAGAAAGAGTTAAAATAAAGGAGTTAGTAAAGGAAGCTAAGGCAAAAAACGAACAGAGAACGGAGAAGGAGAAGACAGTGTTTTATTGGAGAGTTATGGACCAGAAATTGAGGAAGTGGTACCAACGGAGAGGAGGAGAAATGACGCTATAAGTAATAATGAAAAAAGTTTGAAGGTGGCGTACACTAATGTTGATGGATTAATATCGGCAATGTTAGAAATCAACGATTTCTTGAGGGTACAAGAACCTGATGTTATGTGCTTTGTAGAGACCAAGTTAAGGGAGAATATTGATATCCATATGGGAGATGGCAAATACAAATTGTGGAGAAGAGACAGAAAACATAAAATGGGAGGAGGAGTGATGATAGCAGTGAAGAACAACTTAAATGTAGATTCTGTGGAAATGGGAGAGGGTAGGGCTGAAGTGATAAACATGAAATTAGAAACTGGAGAGAACTGTAAGAGAGATATCGCAGTAGTATATGTTCCACCTAAGACAAGAGCATGGATTGATGATGAATACCAGGAGATGTTGTCAGACATGGTTAGTTATCTACAGAAAGTGATTGAGAAAAGCAGCAATATAATTCTAATGGGTGATTTTAATTGTAAAGAGGTGAACTGGGAGGAATGGGACTCAGGAGGTGACAAAGATTAGTGGGGCACTATATTGTTAAACATTGTGATGAATAATGTAATGACACAGCGGGTCAAAGAAGAGACACGATTCCGAGGTGATGACACCCCAGCAAGATTAGATTTACTGCTAACCAAAGAACCTGATGTAATTGAATCCTTGAAATATCTGTGTCCTATAGGAAAAAGTGATCACGTGGTCATTGAGTTCCAGATGATAATAGGGAATGTGGTGCCAAGAGATGAGCTCCATAGGCAGGGAAGATACAACTTTGGGAAAGCAAACTTTACAGAATTGACAAAATTTTTTGAAAATGCAGACTGGAGAAAATTCAGAGAAACAAGAGAGATTCAGAGGAAGTGGGATATCTTTCTAGACCTCTATAATTCAGGAGTGGAAAAATATGTTCCAAGAGTAAGTGGGAAAGAATACAGGAAAAAGTAGTGGTTTAATAGAAGGTGTTTGATAGCGAAAAAAGAGAGGGACATGGCGTGGAACAAATGGAGAAAGAGAGGTAATAACAGAACAAAAGATGAATATAAAAGAACTAGAAATGAATATACAAGAATTCGTAGAGAGGAAGAAAGGAACTTTGAAAAAGGTATAATCGACAAATGTAAGGATGAACCCAAATTGTTTTATAGATTTGTTAATGGCAAATTGAAACAAAAGGAAGGAATCACCAAACTGAAAGTAGAAGGAGAGGTCTATAATGATGCGGCAATACAAGCTGAAATAATGAACAAACGTTTCCAATCGGTTTTTACTAATGAAGGGGAGTTTGTGGAGAGGGAAGCAGTGACTAGGAATGTGATGATAAAAGATATAAAAGTGGAAGTGCAGGAAGTGTTCAAATTACTGGAAACTCAAGATGTAAGGAAAGCCCCAGGACCAGATGGAATTTCAAATTGGCTAATGAAGGAATTCAGGGACCAACTGGCAGATAAGATTCACATTTAATTGTGTGTTCGCTAGAAGAAGGGAAAGTGCCTCGGGAATGGAAGAGAGCAAATGTGGTACCAATCAATAAGGGAGGAAACAAGGAAGAACCCCTGAACTATAGACCAGTGTCCCTAACCAGCATGGTTGCAAAATTGTGCGAGAAGATTCTGAGAGATAGGTGGATAAAATATCTGGAAGAGATGAATATTTTGACTGAAAGTCAATTTGGATTTAGAAGTGGAAGGTCATGTGTTTCCAACTTGTTGAGCTTTTACTGAAGAGCGATTGATGTGCTACAGGAGAGAGACGGTTGGGTGGATTGTGTATATTTAGATTTGGAGAAGGCCTTTGACAAGGTACCCCATAAGAGACTAATGTGGAAATTAGAGCATATAGGAGGACTGAAGGGTAACCTCCTGGAATGGATGAGAGACTTTTTGAGAGACAGACAAATGAGGACAGTAATAAAGGACAGGATGTCTGGATGGAGAGAAGTAACAAGTGGTGTCCCACAGGGCTCGGTGTTGGCGCCAGTAATGTTCCTGATTTACGTAAATGATATGGTAGATGGAGTGAACAGTTATGCAAGTCTGTTTGCTGATGATGCAAAGATCTTGAGGAAGGTAGAGGTTGAAGGGGACTGTAAAATGCTGCAGGAGGATCTGGATAGGATACATGACTGGAGCTGGATGTGGGAAATGAAATTCAATGCAAAAAATTGTAAAATATTGGAAATGGGTAAAAGCACCAAGAGACCATCACTGAATTATATGATGGGTAATGAACCAATTACAAAAGCGAGAGAAGAGAAAGATCTAGGAGTGCTGGTCCAGGATAGTTTGTCACCTTAAAATCACATCAACCAGATAGTTAGAGAGACATAAAATCTTGACCTACATAAGAGTGGCATTTCATTACATGAATGAAGAGATGATGAAAAAACAGATAGTGGCCATGATCCACCCCAGGTTAGAATATGCAGCAGTAGTGTGGTCCCCACACAAAAAGAAGATATAAACAAGATTGAGAGGATACAAAGAACAGCAACCAAGATGGTCCCCAGTCTGGAAGATCTGTCATATAGTGAGAGGCTAGAAAGGCTGGATTTGCCATCCTTAGAGGAAAGGAGAGAGGACATGATTGCAGTGTTCAGGACCATGATGGGAGTAGATAAACTTGATAGAGAAGATCTGTTTTTATGGGATAAGAGAGTAACAAGAGGTCATGGTCTGAAACTGAAGAAGCCACGCTGCTTGAAGGACATCAAGAAATATTTTCCGTATAGAGGCATAGACCTGTGGAATAGACTGGACAAAGAGATCGTCAGTCTAATAACTTAAACGAGTTTAAAGCAAAATTTGACTTATCGAGAAACAGAGTCGGGACCCCACGAGCGTAGCTCATTTCCTGTATATCACAATTAGGTAAATACACACACACACACACACACACACACACAGGTCGTAGAGGGAGAGAGACGGAGCTGCTCCTGGATCGAGGGGAAATAATCGCAGAACTAGCAGCGAAAAGGAGATAGCCTATTGTGATTATGTGGTTGAATGCATGAGTGGTGGTCCCGTCGGATATTAGTTTTAAAAAAACGCAAGTTTCGGCCCTAAAAATACAAGAGAAAGTGAAAAAGAAAGTTTCCATATGGTTGTATCATGGCGGAGAGAGACGGAAGATTGTTTACAACTGACGAGGGGGAATTTGTGGGCTTCTCCAAGCTAAATGTAGGCAAAGGAAGTGATAAGCTGCAAGAAACAAGAGTAGCAGGAGTGGAGAAAACGGCGGAGAGGAATGTCCAGGAGTTAAAAAAGGTATGGGAAGTAATTAAGCAGCTGCAGGAACGGACCATAGAGCAAGAGAGAGAGATCAAAGTCCTACAGAATAGGCTGGAAAAAGTTAGCACACGTATTGAGGAACAAGAAAAAGAAGTTACAGAATTAAAGACGAATGACGAATCCGCATCAAATGAAATAAAACAGCTGAAGAGGGAGAATAAGAAGTTGGAAGAAGAAAGGGACAGAATAAAAAGTAAACTAGATGAATATGAATCAAAATCGAGGAGGCAAGATGAGCATATTCAGGAAATCAAGGAGCAACATAAGGGGTGGAAGAAAATACAGGAGGAAGGAAATGTAAATTTAAAGGAAATCATAGAACAACAAAGCAAGGAAAAAGTGGAGAAGGAAGTAGTTAGAGTACTAAGAAGTAGAGAATCTTTGGTCAGGGATGGAGCAGACAAGAAAAAATGTGTGATAATTTCAGGAATAAAAGAAAAACGAATGACAGTAAGATCTGAAAGAGAGAGAGAGGAACTGAGCAAGGCTAAAGAAATAATATCAGTGGTTATGGAAGGAAACAATGAAGCCCAAGAAGAGATTGAAGAAGTGTTTAGGTTAGGAAAGTACGAGGATGGTGGGGCGAGGCCCTTGAAAGTAAAGTTTAAGTCCCAAGTAATAGTGAATGAAATCATAAGTAGAACGTGGAAATTGTCAGAGAAAGAGGGGTTTAAAAATGTTTGGATTAGGAGAGATGCAAATGAAGAGGAAAGAGCTAAATTAAAGGAGTTAGTAAAGGAAGCAAAGATAAAAAACGAACAACGAACGGAGAAAGAGAAGACAGAGTTCTATTGGAGAGTTATGGACCAGAAATTGAGAAAGTGGTACCGACGGAAGGAAGGAGAGACGAGAGTATAAAAAACGATGAAAAAAGTTTGAAAGTGGCGTACACAAACATTGATGGACTAATATCGGCGAGATTAGAAATCAATGATTTTTTGAGGGTACACGAACCTGATGTTATGTGCTTTGTAGAGACTAAATTGAAAGAAGATATTGATATTCATATGGGAGGTGGGAAATACAAATTGTGGAGAAGAGACAGAAAAGAAAAAATGGGAGGAGGAGTGATGATAGCAGTGAAGGACAGTATAAACGTAGATACTGTGGAAATGGCAGAGGGCAGGGCCGAAGCCATAAACTTGAAATTAGAAACTGGGGAGAATGGTAAGAGAGATATGGCAGTGGTATATGTTCCCCCTAAGACAAGAGCATGGAATGACGATGAATACCAGGAGATGTTGTCAGACATGGTTAGTTATCTACAGAAAGTGATCGAGAAAAGCAACAATATAATCCTAATGGGTGACTTTAATTGTAAAGAGGTGAACTGGGAGGAATGGGACTCGGGAGGCAGCGAAGATTTGTGGGGCACTAAATTGTTAAATATAGCAATGAATAATGTAATGACACAGTGGGTTAAAGAAGACACACGATTCAGAGGTGATGACACACCAGCAAGATTAGATTTGCTACTATCCAAAGAACCTGATGTAATTGAATCATTAAATTATCTGTGTCCTATAGGAAAAAGTGATCATGTGGTCATTGAGTTCCAGGTGATAATAGGGAACGTGGTGCCAAGAGATGAGCTTTATAGGCAAGGACGATACAACTTTGGGAAAACAAACTTTGCAGAATTGAGAAAATTTTTTGAAAATGCGGACTGGAGAAAATTCAGGGAAACAAGAGAGATACAGAGGAAGTGGGATATCTTTTTAGACCTCTACAATTTGGGAGTGGAAAAATATGTGCCAAGAGTAAGTGGGAAAGAAAACAGGAAAAAGGTGTGGTGTAATAGAAGGTGTATAACAGCAAAAAAAGAGAGGGACATGGCATGGAACAAATGGAGAAAGAAAGGTAATATCAGAACAAAGGAAGAATATAAAAGAACTAGAAATGAATATGCAAGAATACGTAGAGAGGAAGAAAGGAACTTTGAAAAAGGTATAATTGACAAATGTAAGGATGAACCCAAACTGTTTTATAGATTTGTTAATGGCAAATTGAAGCAAAGGGAAGGAATCACCAAACTGAAAGTAGAAGGAGAGGTCTACAAGGATGCAGTAATGCAAGCTGAAGTAATGAACAAATGTTTCCAATCGGTTTTCACTAAGGAAAGGGAGTTTGTGGAAGGAGAGGGA
>JAGKTI010017137.1:5893-18772 GCA_018397915.1 Birgus latro | reverse complement strand
CACACACACACACACACACAAACACACACACACACACACACTTAGATGTATGTTTGGCTTGCATTGTCGTTCAATTCTGCTGTGCGACATGCAGTCTGGTGATTACAACTACAATAGATAATACTATTATTACTGAAATACAGGAGTTAGGGGTTGGAGCCACAGACAACATGACGGCCGGAGCAGACGACACCAGCACCCTCAACCCCCCAAACCCCCCCACTATCACCGGGGGACCGCCGCTGACACAGAGCGGCTGGGAACAGGAACGGCGCACCTGTATCACTTCCCGGCGCCCCTCTTGCGCCCAGGTGGTGACCCAGAAAGCTAGCAGTCGCCGGCACCTAGTCTCCGGCCGGAACTCCAATCACCAGGTAAGGGGTGGAGTTTACAACTCCACGCAACGACGCGGTATCGGCCACAGTCATACCGGATACGGGGCAGAACCGGCCACAGTCCGTTCCCCAGTTGCATCCCCGCCACAGGGCCGCGGCACGGACGCGTGTCGGCCGGGCAGGACAGGCCATAAGTCGTCCAACTCCTGTAGGGGTTCCCCCCAGAGTGGCGCCGCAGTTTCGGCCATAAGCCGTACTGGGTACGAGGCAGGATCGGCCACAGTCCGTCCCTCTGCTACTATTGCTCCCAGCTCACCGGTATGGGCCATTAGCCGTACCAGAGCTACCACCTCCTGTACCCTTCCGACGTCGGCCATAAGTCACATTGGGCCAGAGGTAGGGCAGGCCATTAGCTGCACTGAAGCTGTTGTCCCCTGGGCCACCCAGATGTCGGCCATAAGTCACGTCAGCCCAGAGGCAGAGCAGGCCACTAGCCGCCTTGAAGCTGATACCCCCTGTGCTACCATGACGTTGGCCATTAGTCACGTCGGGCCGGGTGTAAAGCAGGCCACAGTCCCCTTCTCTCCTACAGGAGGACCTTCAGCCAGAGAGGACCCTTCACCCGAGCCCTGGCAAGGCCTCACACGAGGTCTTGGTTCCTTGCAACTCCACCAGGGTGAACAGTGGCCGAAGCAGAGTCCCTGCAGACCCCGCAGCCAACGACGAGCCCTGTCCACTACTCCCCCGGCCCAAGGTTCCCGTGAGACGACCCTGTCGGCGCCGCTGCCATCTAGCAGTTGCCGCAGTCCAGCCACCCCGGGTTCCAGTGCCCTGGGTCCTCAGTTGCCCCGGGAGTTGCCCCGAACACCAGGGCGTGACTCACCTGTGGGCGAGGCCTCCTTGAGTCTCTCCCAGACCCGACGACAGGCCGGCCTTCTGGCTCTCTTCGGGCCAAGCCCCTAGCCCCATGACTACGTGTGGGGTCCTGTCCAGGGGCGCGCCACTCTGCCCTTCCTCCGGACGGAGGAATCAACCTAGGGCCCACCAGCGGTAACAAAGTGAGTGGACTTTACATACGTGTGTGCTCTTTCGACCCAGATATTTGTGTGCATTAACGTATACCTTACGAGTGATCCCCTACAGTGATCCCCTACAGTGTATTCTCGAGTTAAGTGCCCAGGAACCCAGAGTATAAGATTGGACGAGCCTAGTAGCTAAACGTGGTCTGACCTATATCCCGGGTAGAGTCCCGCATCTCGAACTGTCTTTGTGACCAGCAGAACATTAATACTGTGTCGGTTGTGCCATTCCCTTGTTATTGACGCTCTCCCTCCTCAACCCACAGGAACGCGAGTGAAACACCTCAGTGACCAGCAGAAGGAGTACATGTTATTTCCATCGTGCCTCCCCTTTGTGCATTAAATCTCCACCCACCCCCGTGTCCAGGCACGTTAGTCAGGGTATACCAGAATATCGCAGTCCCCCCTGCCAGTGATCACTACGGGCAACTCTACCTGAGATAGACTTCCGGCCAACAGGTGTCTGTGACACATGTGTTAACGTAACTCATATACAGTGCCGTGCAGTGCTATACGGGTTTGGGAAATTATAGTAAATTCATTCTTGTGTCTGAAATTATGAGTGTATTGTATGTGCCATAAGTGTTGGGTAAATAGTACCATACTTCTACCAGTCGGTATAGTTACAGATTCCATTTGTGTTAAGAGTTAACCCATCCCCGACCAACCCAGTTGTAATATATTTGTGATGTACTATTGTCCTTGGGAAAATATCTGGAATACATGTGTGTAATACTTACTGCCTTGTTTTTGTGTCCAGTCCTACTCTTTAGAGTTACCTCCCGGTCTAGAATAGGGACCCGCTGTAGCCTGCATATTTGAGGGCGAGAAACCGACCCACAAATACGTAGCATAACAATTACTACTACTACTACTACTACAACTACCACTACTACAACTACTACTAAGAGTACAACTACCACTACTACAACAACTACTACTACTACAACAGCTACCACTTCTACATCAACTACTACTGCTGCTACTACTACTTTTACTACTACTACCGTAAAACCTAAAAAAAAAATATTGTGAACAAAATAATTATTCATGTACTGTCCATAATCGAAAGTACTGTATTTTCCACTATAACAGAATTTTCTTCCTGTGATTTAGACTTTTTCATCATAATAAATATACACACACGAAAATTAAAAATAAAAAAAACACTGATTTCACCATGAAGCAAACTTTCTGCTTCTATTATTCACGTAAATAGACAGTGTGGTGACGCGAGGCAACACGTTTACTCATCCCTCCTTCCTCCCTCCTCCCTTTCTCCACTCCACAACATTTTCCACTATAACATTTTTTTCCCTGTGATTTGTGCTTTTTCATCATAACAAACATACACACACGGAAACTTTCAATAAAAAATAAGGCACTGATTTCATCATGAAAGGAACTTTCTGCTTCCATTATTCATGTAAGTAGAAAGGGGTGGCGCGAGGCTTGATGCACCTCATTTCCTCCTCCCTTCTCCCTCCCTCCTCCATCTCCCTTTCTTCACTCTTTGCCTCCTCTTCCATCTCCTTATCCTTGTTAATATCTCCCTATCCAGGATCGTCAATAACCATTGAACCAATCCCATCATTAGAAAAAGCAGATGAACGCACAGGGGGGAACAATGGGCACACAGTGAAGCCGCGTACTCCACCCTCCTCACATGATGCATTAATGTCGACACTTATTGTGGTGGTCACCTTCCTGAGAGGAAGAGTCACTTTCTCCACTCACAATTGGCGATAATTTCACTTTGGGTTCTCTCCCTATTGCACTATCACTAAGGCCTTTTCTTTTCTGGCCTTTGGACTTCATTTGTGTTGAAGTTGGCAGTTATGGGTGCTAAGCCAAGGATCTGGATACAGGAAAAGCTTTTTGCATAGCTCTATCCATTACAGAGGTACACAGGTAACTGGAGCATGATTCAAATTCATGCAGGGGGGTTGCCAATGGCTGCGAGTGGTGGAAATAACCCGCGGAACATTCAATGCTGCAAAACACTAGATGATGTATGCGTGTCACCTGGATGGCCCCAGGAGAACATGTATACATGACACCCAGATGGGATGGGTTAAGTCATAGGTAAGAAATGAGAATAAACTTTAAACACCATATTGGGAAAATTATAATTATGTACTTGTACTGAATTACTATTATGAAAGACATGGCAGAAGAAAAACATACATAAATCATGTTCATAACTGCAAATGTTTTGGTTTTATTAATGAGACAATGCTTAATCCCTCCATGGTCGCCTGCATCGAATGACGTTTAGCTGATAAATGGCTGCAGGCATCATTTGAGCATGACCTGTAAGAAATGGTGAAAATATTTGGGAAGTGAACGAACATTCTGAACATCTTCAGACTGACCTACTCAACACTCCCATACACACCAAGTGTCAGTACACAGTGCACTTCTGTGATGAGTGGACGTTCAAGTTCCGCCTCTCTCCCTGCCCCTACCCTCACCCAGTGCCACCCTCTCCGGTCATGTAGGCCACTCACCAGCCCCAAGATATACAGCTTTACTCTTTTTCCTTACCCAGGCAGAAAATATCATACTTTTCCACACTCATGACACACAGACAGCAACATGTATTGCAAAAATAACAAAGTAAAATGATCGAGAAATGTAAACTTGTCATTACGGAAAAAATACATTTTTTCCCCGTCCATATACATATTTATCTCTGCTTTGTTTCTCTATTCCTAATAATTTGACTTATTCATAGTTTTGAACCTGCATTACAATTCTATATATTGCGAAAATAACGAAGTAAAATAGTAGAAAAATGTAAACATGCTATTACGGCAAAAAATACGTTTTCCCCCGTCTGTATATGTATTTATTTCTGCTTTGTCTCTCTGTTCCTAATAATTTGCCTTATTCGTAGTTTTGAAGCTGCATTACAATTCTATTATAGCCATGCAGGTGGTATGAGAGCAGCTAAAAATGCCTCCACTCACCTACCACTAACCAGAGCTGGCCAAGTACTAATCCACCTGACCCTCCACTTTCATACCCAGTGGGAGAGCCTACACTCAGGGGACTGGCAATTTTCTCATTTAGGACTGAATATTCAACCCTTTCACTCCTTCTTCCAACCATACTGACAACGCTAACCTGCAAAATAACTCAAAACGCTCATAAACATTTTATATAAAAAATGTGAAAAAAAATTCATGATTTTTTTCCCGAGCCAATCCTATTATGTACTGAAATACTCCATTATCTGACATAATAGAGCCAAAGGCATGTCCGGATATTGGTCATGTCCGGATATTGGTCATGTCCGGATATTGGCTGGTCATTCATGACCCTAACCTAACCTAACCTAAATCAGAAAAACACCTACCTACCTCCCTACCGGACATGCATAGCACTTATTTAAGGCCCCTTTCACATAAATAATGCACACAAAGCATGAATTAACTTAATTTTAACCAAAAAATGATGATTTTGAGGTGAGTAAGGCATAGGTGCTCACAACTTGCCAGCAAGTGTAAGTATCAGACATGGAAATCACTATGAAAATCACTCTTTCTCACACCATATGCATTAAATAATGGACACAAAGCATGAATTCATTGAATTTTAACCCAAAAATGATGATTTTGAGGTAAGGCATAGATGTTCAAGAGCTGGCAGCTTACTGTAAGTAAGTATCGGACGTGGCAATCACTGTGAAAATCATCATTTCTCACATCTTATGCACTAAAATATGGGATAAAAAGCATCAAATAAATAAACTGTTACCAGAAAAAGAGTTAGGTATGGCAAAGGTGTTCACTGTTCACCAACAGCACCAGTCATTCTTGACCCTAACCTAACCTAACCTAAATCAGAAAACCACCTACCTACCTTCCTCCCGGACACGTATAGCACTTAATTAAGACCCCATTCATATAAATAATTGGCACAAAGCATGAATTAATCGAATTTTAACCCAAAAATGATGAATTTGAGGTGAGTAAGGCAGGGGTGTTCACGAGTTGGCAGGTTAGTATAAGTATCGGACGTGGCTATCACTATGAAAATCATAATTTCTTATATCTTATGCACTAAAATATGGGATACAAAGCATCAAGTAAATAAACTGTTACCAGAAAAAGAGTTAGGTATGGCAAAGGTGTTCACTGTTCACCAACAGCACCGGTCATTCTTGACCCTAACCTAACCTAACCTAAATCAGAAAACCACCTACCTACCTCCCTCCTGGACATGCATAGCACTTAATTAAGACCCCATTCACATAAATAATTGGCACAGAGCATGAATTAATCGAATTTTAACCCAAAAATGATTTTGAGGTGAGTAAGGCAGACATGATTATTACTGAGAAAATCACCTTTTCACAGCCAATGCACTCAAATATGGGACACAAAGCATGAAGTAAATAAAATGTAACCAGAAAAATTATGATTTAGAGGTGTGTGGGGCAAAAATGGTCACCAGCTGACTAGATAGTGAACGTATGTAAGAGACATGGTAAACACTGAGAAAATCACCTCTTTCACAGCCTGTGCACTCAAATATGGGACACAAAGCATGAAGTAAATAAAATGCAACCAGAGAATGAGGATTTAGAAGTGATTATGGAAAATATTTAGCAGTTGACAATGTTTACTTACAGTCCATGATTGTTGTATACCCTCATCTCTTGAAGCATGTCCAGTAATCCAGTGTTTAGCTACACTTAATCCTTAGCACTGTGACTTTTGATTATTTAAACAAGAACGAAAATACCACAAACGAGCGGACAGCCATCCACTGTTCATGGGAGCTGAGACAGAACTAGTAGGAGGGAGACTGAGCAGGAAGGGAGCTAGTCGGCGCGGGCGGGAAATTCGAACTGACGCGGTCAGAAAAATCTGATTTTTTTTTTTTTTTTAATTTCGTGCTTTCGGCCATCAGCCCACCCACGATGTCCAAATAGCGAGGTGTCCAGATAGTGGACGTCCTGATAGTAGAGGGATTAATTTGATATCATCATATCTGATATATGGCCAACATTTCAGCACCATTCACATTATTATGGGGGGTAAACAAAAATGATAACGTGCACTGTTGCACAACGGTAATACAACACTGGTGGATTATCTGTTGCCAATATTTCTGCAACTTAAGTGCTCCATTGCAAGCCACAGAATGGGTCTAGGAAGCTGGGATTTGTACTGTTAGGTGCATCTGAACTTCCTCTTCAACATGGCTAGGGGAAAAAATTCAGTTTTCGGAACTTCATAAAATGGTCCCGGCATCACCCAGGGGGACACGTAAAATTCCGGACCTACGGCCATGGAAGGGTTAAGTAGTAGTAGTAGATCTGGTCAAGTAGATCTATCAACTCCAGGCATGCAGTTGCCCCTGCATGGATGACCTGCACAGCGAACTGATGTTACCTTGCGGTGGAAAGCGCATTGCAATGGGAAGGTGCGGGAGTGGGTGTGGGAGTTTGGTTATTGGGTGGGCGCTGCAGTTGCGTCTCTACTCCCAGTTAACAGTGGCATTGTAGAAGCCTTCATATCACTCCAGTATTTGATTATTTGGTAGATGGTTTCTTGGGTTACCGGAAGATCATTAAGTTTTTCACTGAGTATAAAGTCATCAAAGGAAGAATTAGACAGCACTACATGAAATGAGTGGATGATTATCTCCATCTACCATTTGAGTTGATGTTGTTGAGCAATCTTGGTATGTTTTGCCAAGCAATCGACCTGTAGGGGAAGCCCGTGCAGTGAACTTATGTTCCTTGTGCTGGGGAGGCATAGAGAAGAACATAGTGGTTTGGTTTCCGGATGGACGTGTTAAGACGTGTTAAGACATGCATGCATGTGTGTGTGTGTGTGTGTGTGTGTGTGTGTAATGAGGGGTTGCAATAAAATCAGGACACAGTGGATAAGTTTTTAAGTAGCATTTAGAAACATTCACAGTACTATCTATCTATTGCCAGACACCTCACTCCCATAAGGGGTGGCCACAAACAAATCACATCCATGTCGCCCTGTCTGCTGCCATTTCACTGCCCTGCTTCCAGCTCACATCTCCCTCTCTCATATACCTCTCCACTCCATCCCTCCATCTAATCCTTNCCCCCCCCAAGTCACTCACATACACGCTCCTCGTAGGTCGCTCACTCTCCATCCTCTTCATATGGCCAAACCACCTCAATGTATTTGTCCCAGCACTTTCTATCACATCTCTTGACGTGTGTCCCTCCATCAAAGTCCAAGCTACACTTCCATACACTAGAGTTAGTAACACAATACTGTCATGCAACAACGTTTTTACTTCCATGCTCATTACCCTATTTTTATCACTGCTTTCAAAGAACAGCAACTTTTCTTCCTTGTTCCAGCCTTTGAATCACTTCACACTCTAAACTTCCAACCTTACTCATCACACTACCAAAGTACTTAACTGGGCCCACATTTTCCATTTCCTCCTCATCCAACCTCATTGTACATTCTGTGACTTTATTTCTCTCGAAGACCATCACTTAACTCTTCACTACATTCACCTTTAGATTCAGTTTCTTACACTCTTCCAGACTCATTTGCCAAGCCTTGCTCCCCTTCGTTTTCACTTAACAGCAAAGTATCATCTACAAACAAGAGTACACGGAGGCTCCAAACACTGCCCCTTTTCACTAGGGCTGCTCCAACATCCACTGCCCTACCTTGTATCTCTTTTATAACCCAATTCATATACAGACTGAACAACCATGGAGACATGACACATCCCTGGTTCAATCCAACCTTGAAACAGAAAAATTCACACATTTCACTGTCCACACGCACTGCAGCCTTTGCACCTTCATACATACTCCTCACGGCATTCAACAGCTTCCCATTTACTCCAGATATTCTAAATGCTTTCCCCATTCATTGTCTATCCACCCTGTCATATGCTTTCTCCAACTCCATGAAGGCAGCTTACTTCTTTCCCTTCTCTAGAAACTTCTCCATTAAAACCTAAGAATGAATATCTGATTAACAAAACCTCTTCCCTCCCTAAAACCTCCCTGTTCTTCTCCAACTAATGCCTCTGTTATTTCTCTAACTCTGTCAATAAGTACCCTACCATATACTTTTCCTAATACACCAAAAAGACAAATGTTTCTATGGTTACCACGCACTTGTTTTTCCCCTTTTCATTTGTACAGGAGAATAATTATAATTGACTTCCAGTCCTCCGGGTCTCTACCTTCCTCCCAGGTCAGTCTGCAAGTCTTCCACATCCATTCTATTACTATCGCTCCACCTTGCTCCAGCATTTCACCTCGCACTCAATCAGTTCCTGGGGCTTTCCCCATTTTGACTTTCTTCATTGCTTCCACAACTTCAGACCTACTTATTTCTTCCTCTCTTCCCACATCCCTCCTTCTCCCAGCCATTCACCAGCCACATATACTCGCATTACTTTTATTCTTTATGTTCAACAATTCATTAAACGGTTCTCTCCATCTGTTCTCTTTTTCTCCCTTCTCCACTAGCAATCTACCGTTTTTATCTTTCACTCCCCGACTAACTTCTTTATCACCCTATTTAACTCTCTTTACCTCCTTCCAGAACAATTTCTTGCATTCCCTCCACTTTACACTCAAATTCCTTCCAAATTTCTTCTTACTCTCTCTTAGTAATCTTTTCACCTCTCTCTTCGTCTCTGCATATAACTCTCTCTTCTGTCTCTCAGTTTTCTCCACACCCCTGCCCCTGTTTCTCATCCTCTCACTATATGCTTTCTTCTTTTGTTCCACAGCCAGTAGTCACCTCATCATTCCACCATGCTGTTCCTTGCACCCGCTTTCGTCTTCTCATCAGTCCGCACACTGCCTCACATGCTGCACAGATTTCTTCTCTGAATATCTTGCACACACCTTCCATGTCCTCCATCTCCTCCAAATCATATTTACCCTGTCACTTCTCCACTTCTCTCTTATATTCTGCCTTCTTCCCATCCTCTTGCAACCTTTCCACCCTCCTTTTACGAACTACTTCCTCCTGACCTTCCCTTCTTCTATTCCTCCATTTCATTTGAACCTTGTCTTTCACCACCATCAAGTGGTAATCCGAAGGTCCACTCCCCCAACCTATATATGCTCTTGTATCCATTACACATTTTCTCATTCTATCATCCATACACACATAATCAATCATTGCCTTCCGTTCATTCAGTTCACCACCCTCCCTTCTCATCACTCACCAAGACTACCTGTGGATCATTTTGTGTCTAAAGAGGGTATTGGCTATCACCAACCCCCTCCCGACACAAATGTCCACTAGAGCACTGCCATTCTCATACACTTCTGCAGGCACACCCCTATCACCCACCATTCCATCCGGACCTGGAGCAGTGGCATCTTCGCCATGGGTCTACCCCCCAGAGGCTGTCGAGGAGAAGAGGAGGACAGCATGGGGGCCAAACCACCGCAACCCCCCCCCCCCCCCGGCCTCTCACGGGGCCCGAGAACCTGGGAGTGGCTTCGGTCGCCTGGGCAAGTACCACATCTCTCCACACATCATACACAACAACACCGTTTCCTCAACACTGAGAAATGACTAGCCGGCGGTCGTTTCTCGACGACTTCTTCTCGCCGGGGGCATTGAGAGCAATCCAGGACCCACCAACAAATACACATGTCCAGCATGCTCAAAACCTATCACGTTAAGTCGACAGACAAAGGGTTCAGTTCAGTGCAATTCTTTCAAGAACTGGACCCATTACACCTGCACAACACTTGTAACCAAAAAAGACTACACAAACACCTGGATCTGCTCCTTATGTTCCTTCCCCCCACCCACTAACCCCCTCACCAACCCTACTCCTACTTCCCCCACACCTCCTCAGCCTAACCCACCAATCCTTCCCACACCATCCTATCCCCTAACCCCTCCTCTCTCACCCCAAACTAATCCACCCCAACCCTTAGCTCTAACACAATCTTCTCCTACCCTTTCCCCTCCACCCTCACCACCACCTCCCCTCCGTGCTGCAGAACCCAGCACACACTGCACACATAACATAAACATTCTCCAACTAAACATAGATGGCATAAACACAAAAAAACAAGAACTCACACAATTCATCAAACAACACAACATACGCATTGCCATCTTACAAGAAACAAAACTACGCACAGCACAAAAAACAACTACATTTCATAATTTCACCAACATCAGACAAGACCGGGCTGACGGCGGTGGCGGTGGACTCATCACCCTGGTACACAAATCCGTCAATTTTTCAGTTACCAGTGCACACACAAAGTCAGTTCTCCCCCCACATGACACTACGACAGAAATACAGTCAGTTAAAATAAGCACTGATAACAAATCACACACAACAATCGCCAACATATATATCCCCCCCCCCCAGTCATCCCCCACAGTACAACACAATTACTCTCCACAAATACACCACATCACTAACATACCTAATATCATCCTGGGTTGTGATTTTAATGCCAAGGCGTCGGAATGGTATGTCAACAACCCTGACACAGACAGAGGGCTGGGACTACAAACCCAGACAGATCATCTTTTCATACTCAATCATCCCAATCACTATACCCATATCCCACACCAAGCCCTCTTCCTCCCATCATCCCCAGACATCACCTTCTGCTCCCCAAATCTCTCCCCCACAACATCATGGAGAGTGGTCAGAGCCCTTGGCTCTGACCACCTCCCGATCATCATCACTACCAAAACCAGAATCACCCCAGCTGGCAACAGACACACATACACTAATTATAAGAGAGCCAACTGGGAGGCCTTCACAACTGAAACAGAACAACACTTTGAAATATTAAACAGCACATCCATCACAAACATCAACACCGCTATGCACACTTTCAATACAATTATACAAAAGACACATCCCTAGAGGGAACAGAAAAAGACACAACCCCAACTTCACACCAGAAATTCAAGGCCTCATCAGACAACAGGACACACTACGACACTCCCGAACACCCCATACAATAAATACAAGAACTCAACACTCAAATAAACAATAAAATATCAGAACAGCAAACACTAAATTGGAATAATTATCTCCAAACACTTTGTCACAAAACAAACACCAGCAAACTCTACAAAATACTAACAGCATTACACTCTCCAACAGCAACACTACAAAATCACATCCTGCCATCACAACAGCAGACACCATTTCTTTAAACAAACAACAAGCAAACACTCTCATCAATCGCTTTTCACATGTCAGCCATCTAAACCCCCATCGTGACGACCGATGTATCATCCGACGTAAGAGACAGTTCCCCACAGACCCAAACTTCGCACTTTTCACTTACACCCAGACGAAGCACATCAGCAACAGCCTCAAGCACTCATCTGTCTGTGGACCAGACAACATAAGCAACATACACCTTAAAGACACTGGACCACAAGGCATACAAGCACTCACCAACATATCAAACTACAGCTACTTACACAACATAATACCCATCATCTGGAAGCATGACATTGTCATCACTATCCCCAAACCCAACAAGGACCCCACGTTACCTTCCTCACACCGCCCCATCACACGCCTCTGCACCCCCTCCAAAGGCACTGAAAGACTAGAACTACAACTAGTTACACCTCACACCCCCTTAGCCCCAACACAACATGGTTTTAGGCCACAACACTCCACAAACACTCTTTTTACAGACCTGACACAGAGAGTTTGATGGCATGAATTCTGCTAGGCCACCAAATAGAACACTTTTGTCACAGCTAGACATTAGTAAAGCTTTTGATTCCATCCCCAGCCACAACCTCACAAACAAAATATTCAACACAAACATGCACAATAACTCAAAAAGATGGCTGGCAAACTACTTAGCAGGGTGATATGCACATGTAACTTTTGCTGGTCAGTCCTCGAACATCTGAAACTTCACAAATGGCGTCCCCCAAGGATCTGTTTTGTCTCTTACACTCTTCATCCTATACATGGATGACATACCCACACCCCACACACAACAAATACACATAGCTTCCTATGGAGATGACATAACACTTACATGCACACACCAAAACGCAAACACAGCCACACACATCCTCCAACCTCACCTCCACACACTACACGAATGGTTCACCACAAAAAGGCTCAAAATAGCCTCAGCCATTTTTTTTTTTAATGCAAGGAAGAAGGAACCAAAGGCCAGGGCCCGCATACTGTTCCTTCCAAGAAAAAGTAAAAACAATAAAAAAGAGAGCCAAAGTCAAGATCCATTCACTTTGAGATGCCTGGACACACTGCGTTTGAAAGACTGGAGATCGTAGGAAGTAGGGAATACAAACAGAGGGAGACAGTTCCAGAGTTGACCAGTTGCATAAATGAAGGACTGGGAGTAACGGTTAACTCTTGCATTAGAGAGTTGGACAGAAAAGGGATGAGAGTTTGTTGCTAGACAGGTACTACGTGCCCGTCGTAGAGGTGGAGGGATG
>JAGKTI010017136.1:0-18772 GCA_018397915.1 Birgus latro | reverse complement strand
CACCACCACTACCACCATCACCATCACCACCATCACTACTTTCACCAACACCACCGCTATCAACATCACCACTATCATCACTGCCACCACCACCACCACCACCACCATTATCACCACCACTCTCATCAAGTGTCATCACCACCACCTCCACAAATTCCATCTACACTCTCACTATTGACCCGAGCCGAGGGGTGAGCTCTGCCAGGAAGCTCGTTAGTCCCAGTGAAATAGCTTAGGTGAGCAGTAAATGGAGGATGAATGGGGTGTGCCAAGGAGCGGGACACATTAACTTCATTCATCATACCATGGCCCTGATTTTCCTACTTTTGCAGCTTATTGCACGTAGGTCAGTGGCTGAAAAAGACAATACTACAATTCTGCATTTTCTTCATAGCATTTCTTTGGTTAGCATCATATTCTACTGTTAACTTCGTGCTGCAGTTTAGCATTTTAGATGAGGAGATGGCAGTTTTAGGCCAAAAAAAAAAGTGAAAGTAATAGACGCTCCTATACCACCCTACCCTCCGCCATAAGGGTGCCCTCCCCCCAACTCCCACCACCCCAATCATATACATCCCTTCATCGCATCCTCTGTCTCCCCCTCACCCATTCCTCCTGCACCTCACCCACCTACACTCTCCTAATCAATCTCTCACCCTTTTCTCTCCCCATTACCAGTCCACCTTAGAGTACTTTTAACAGCACCCCTATAGTATCTATTCAAGGCGTAAGGAGCAGAGACCAGGCTGCCACTGTCTAGCACATTTAAGAGTACATCAATCTAACCTTCTTTCCTTGACTGTATTATTACCCCTTGAGCGACTCAGTCTGGTGCGTTCTAACCACTAGACCATTTAACATTTCCAGGTGATATATAAGCTAAACGAGGATTGTCGAAAATGATAAAATGCAGGATTCATTACGCCTTCCATTACCGGGGGGTTCACGCGAAATGGATAATATGTGGCGATAGAAACAGTTACTAAGAGGAAAAAGTGGATCCTATTGTGATGGAGGGGCTAGCCACTTTCTAGGGAACGTGAGAAATTCTAAGTGCATAGGAAAACGAGGAGAAAAAATGTGTTAGTAAAGGCCGTATGCATAAACCTTAAATCGCAAGGTGGAATGCAAAACCCAAATTCTTTACTGTCAGTTTTGGAATATGCATAGAGTTATTACGTTTGGTCTGCCTGTTTTCCACATTAGAGTTCAATCACCCACAGTACAGGTAGGCCAGACACATGCCATCTGAGTCGCTTGTTTCAGAAATTCTCGTTAAGATTAAGGGGTTTAGATTCCACTTAGCAGGTCAGTGTTTAACATTCGGCAGCAAATCTATGGAAACAAACAGAATTTATCCTCAGAATTAGAAAGGCCATTCCCCACCTGGAGTAAGCCTTCTGACAGTCGCAAAATACGCTGGCTACGATAAGAGATTCAGGTCCCAGCTATCAGTATTAACGTACCTCTCTCCTGCTGTCTGAATGGCCTTGAGATCAGCCAGCCGCTCCTCTTCGTGATTAATGGCCCTGATTATCCACGTCAGAGGTCCTTAAGTATGCGATAGGCAGTAACTGAGAGAGAGAGAGAAGAGAGACTTACATAGTCTCTCTCCCTCTCTCTCTCTCTCTCTCTCTCTCTCTCACACACACACACACACACACACACACACACACATACAGACACACACACACACACACACACACTTGTTCTAGCTTCGTAAGCGGGTTGTAATTATGAGTGAACACAGGACCGCTCTGTGTCTACTCAGATTTTTCCCTTTGCAAGTTCCCTACATTCACGTGCTAATCCAACTTTGAAAAAAAAAAATCGCAGGTGTTCTGTCGAGTAAGCGGCATAATGTGGATGTTTTAACTCTCCAAAAATGTGCAAAGTTCCGCAGACGTTTTCCGGGATAATCCAGTGGCGGTGCTCAGTTTGGCATGTTTGGGATCTTTTTTCAGCAGTACGGTAGCGACCTCTGAGAAAAGCCACGCAGGTAACACGCAATGCTTTACCTTCAGCATTCCGACGACGTACACGTAGGTTCAGTGTAACTCTTAGTGTTTCCAAGATAACTCAGTTTTATTGCGTATTTTTTTTAGTGTTCTTGTTTACGTTATGTGGTGGCGGTTTTCAAAGTCACTTAGATAACACCCAGCAGTTTTTAGCAACGATGCACGCTGATCCACTCTTGCTTATTATTTCTTCCTAAATAACACACCACCTCACTGGATGCCTGATAATGCGCTCTTTCTGTCTCTGTCTGTCTGTCTGTCTGTCTGCCTCTCTCTCTCTCTCCTGGCTGTTTTCCTTCCATTGCTCCTTGTTTTTCACTCCTTGTTTTTCACTTTAGTCCCTCCTCCCACATTTCCAGTTTTTCTAATTACACTCTTCCTATTCTGTGGGGTCTGTATGTAACGTATAGGTAAAATATTAGGTAACAATCGTCATTATAATGATATTGATGATGACTATGATCAGGTCTGTATGCTGTAGTCATCGGAACTGTGAAAAAAATAAATAAATAAAAACAGAGGCACAGGTATGAAAGTGAAAATTTCTCTTCAGTTGCCTATTGAAATTTTTAATAAATTGTGCCTTATTTTTGTATAATTGCCTTTCTTTCTATATTGGCAATATTATCCTGTTGCTTCTTAGGCTCCATAGGAATTCTTATGTTATGCTTTACCTTCCCTTAGCGATATTGTGTATTCTCACCGTTTCTTAATCTTGTAAATTTCCATCCCCTCTCCGACTGCCAGTATAGTTTCCGCCAGGGACGCTCCACTGGCGATCTTCTCGCTTTCCTCTCAGATTCCTGGTCATCCTCCTTCCGGGGTCTTTGGCAAAAGCTATAACCCTCATTAATCCTTCATTTCCCGGTGTTATCGTAAGCTGACTAAAACGGCAAGGCAGCAACACTGTGAATTTATCCTTTTGACTGAATCTATATCGCCTCTCACCGCCTCCTTTTTTATATTTATTTATTTGCTTATTTGACAGGCAGTGTTTTCCACATTGGTGCAGAGGCGGTTGCTCGTCTGTCACTGATGGGTCTCTCGGCCAGACAGACCGGGGCTGATCAACAACAACAACATGGGTTTAGTTTCCTTCCGTCTCTGTTTTCCTTTATTTCTTCGTCGTATAAATTTTACTGAGGCGTTAGCACTCTTGATTTAACTCGCCATGCGTTTTTTCGTATTAAAGGAAATGGGAAAGAGGAACAATTTAGACGACCAGAAGTGTGTGCCTTCTTTTCTTTCCTACATACTTTTAAAGAGATATTTGAGACACACTTGAAAGGTACTCGATAAAGGAAATATCATCCCACGTTCAGTTGTTCTTCTTTATTCTCATTATTGTTTACATTGGCAGATATGCATTCATAAAATAACGTTTAATGATTGATAAGGTGAAGGTGTAAAAATACTCACATATTGCTCTATACAACTTTTCGTTATGTTTGTTAGCCTTCCCCTCGTCGATTCCTCCCTCGATATAACTTAGACAGATATTGAAAGTAAATGGAAGAGGAGGCGTGTGAAGTGACCGCGGTGATGGTGTAGGGAACATGTGAGTAGCAGAAGTACAGAACACTAAAAAGCTTGACTGCAGTAAGAGCGAGAGAATGGCATGTGATAGAGAAGGCGGAAATAACAGCAGACAGTAAACGAAGGGGACAGACAGGAGGAAATGAGGAGAGGTGATATAGGAACGAGAGATCCAAGCCTATGAAAAAATGGAAATACGACACAGTGAAACAGAGGGAGGAAAAACAAAAGACGTACAAACAAATAATTGGCCTGTCAAAGTAAACAAAGGAGGTGAGTTGGAAGACGTGTGAAGGACATGAGAAGGCAGGGAGATGGGAGAAAAGGGCTAAAGGGAGAGATGTGAGAAAGGGTAGGGAGGATGGGAAGGCACATGAGAAGGTAGGTAAGGTAGGGAGGAGGGAGAGAAACACGAAGAAAGGGAGGAGGTAAGGGAGAGGAAGGAGAAGGTGTGGGCTGCTAGAAGTGTCATTTACCCCAATCTGTTGTATGGCTGCTTCTTGTTTACCTGTGGAAGAAGATATCGTGTGTCAAGGGTTAGATTCTGTTCTGTGGCTCCTTTTGCCTGTCTGTCCATCTATTTTTCTATTCAACAATCTATCATTAATTCTCAGTAGGCATCAATCTCTCCATTTCTCCATCTATCGATCTATCTATCAATCTCTCTCTTCATCTATCTACCCGTCTATCTTTGTCTGTTCACCACTGAATCGCCACCCTCCTCTGCACACTCCAGCACCTTGTCCCCCCACCTCGTTCTTGATCTCTCTCTCCTCCTCCTTCCAATCGCCTCACTCTCAGACCCAGAAGCGGATTTACAGGGAGATTAAAGAGGCTAACGTCTCAGGTCTCAAGCTTTTGAAGGTCCCCAATTAGTAAACAAAAGCATAAACAAACCAAACAACTACGTACTAACGGAACAAAAACATCAGAAAGTGTCAAGAATTTAGTGGGCACAATAGAGCAATAAAAATCTACTGCCATTGGATATATACTGTATACTTATGGAAACACTGTATTGTTATTACTTTAATGCAGCAATAATTGGTGTGTGGATATATGCTTGTGTGGATGGATGGATGGATGGGTGGATGTGTATGTGGTGTAAGAGGCCACTGAGCAGAATTAGCCTCAGACCCAAAGTTCTCCCAGTCCGCACCTGTTCGTACGCTCCTACTCTTTGTCTCTCTTCACCTTGTTACATTTTTATCTGACTCGGCATAAATCTTTCTTCTCCCTACCTCCCCTCCTCCCTGCACCCCCCATCACTCCCTCCTCTTCTCTCCCTCCTCACCCATATGAACGTGGACCCTGATGGAAGCTGGGTGTGAGCCGGCTGGAACACAGGAGTACATTCCACCATCGTCCATTCCCACATTTTCCACCTCGAGTCTGGCAGCTGTTATCCCTCGCTCTTGGTCGATCTGAGGGATATAGAAGGGAAGAGGTTTAGTCTCTCCCTCTCGGACCATGATATTCTCTAAGTCGATAACCTATACTTCTTTCTCACTACTTGGCAGTATACAATAAGACTAATAAGGTCAGCTACCAGGTATCCTACTTTCCTTCATTCCTAAACACCTGATAATTTTAGCCGATTTCCAAACCTATCCTCTTCCTCGTTTTGAGAGTCTACGTATAATCTATTTTTCTAGGATATTTTAGAAATAATCCAAATAAAAGGTCCTGAAAGTCTGATTATCCAGTATATGTTTCTTAGCCTCAGTTTACCACCTTCTCTAACACTAAGGTAATCTTCAAGACTGTCCAATTCTTCCCTCTTACCTTGATGGTCTAAGAACGTTCTAAAGCATCCTCAATGATCAAGTGCCAGATTAATTTTCTTTCACACACTGGCAGATGCAAATGTTTAATAAGGATAGTAAAGAGAGGCGATTATTGAGATTTTTCCTTGCCATGACTTTGACACCCCGTTTATAAATACACTTGGACTGCCTAAACTTCTCAACTTCATGATCTAAAAATATATTAAAATGTCTTAAAAGGTATATCTAAACAAACTATAAAAAATCACATATTCAATCTTTTCTTCTAATATAGTCTAACATTTTCAATTACCATTATAATCTAGAAATAGTCTAATGCTGGTCTAAGATGGTCAACAATCTAATCTCCTTTTAGTTACCTTCAGTTTCACACCCCCTCTAGGACCCCCATAGTCAAGTAGTCGACTATCATGAAACCAGTAAACCACAGCCGCTGCCCCCAGTGTTGAAGTCACCACGCAGTTCAGGCTCAGTTTCGATCCCTCTTCGATGTTCACTTCTGAGGGCCCATGTATCTCAACACGAAGGTGGCCTGATGGAGAGGAAGAGATGGAATGAGTGATGGAGGATGAGAAAGACAAGGGATAGAAGGTGAGAGAGAGAGAGACAGACAAACAGACAGACGGACAGAGACAGAGACAGAGACAGAGACAGAGAGGTTGCTATAATAGTTACACGATCATTCTTCTGTTGCTCATATTTTTTCGACATCTTTCTCTCTCTCTCTCTCTCTCTCTCTCTCTCTCTCTCTCTCTCTCTCTCTCTCTCTCTCTCTAACATCCTCTTCAGCCACCTACACATGTATTCTAACCCTCTTCCCATTCGCCCTCCCATTCTCTCACCTACACTCCAACCTTCCCCCCTCTCACCCTCCCATTCCCTCACCTACACTCCAACCCTCTCCTCTTTCACCCTCCCATTCTCACACCTACACTCCAACCCTCTCCTCTTTCACCCTCCCATTCTCACACCTACACTCCAACCTTCCTCCCCCTCACCCTCCCATTCCCTGACCTACACTCCAACCTTCTCCTCTCTTACCTTCCCATTCACTCACCTTCATTCTAACCCTCTCCTGTCCCACCGTCCCAGATTCTTACTGTCCTCTCCACCTTCCTATAATTTAATTCTCACTTCCTTATCCCTCATTTTTCCACACTCACCTCCAGTCAGTCTTACCGTCTCTCGTCACTGCCGTCCTGTTGGCCACAAATACCTTGCTCTTGGTCACGCTGAACGGCATGGCAGAGTCAGCTGTAGGGAGAAAGAATATACTAAATACTGTTTAGCAATAGATTCCCCTAAGCTTTAAGACCTGTATTTTATGTGGCATAGGAAGCGCCACAGCACCTCTTTTTTAGCGATTCATTCTGAACATTATCCTTTGGTATTCTTTTGCATGTTATTAGGAGAACGTTTTTTTCGATATTAAAGCGAGATAAATAACAAAGAATACACTGTTGAGGTGTAATAGGCAAAGTAAATCGCTAAGGAAGATTTGTTACGAAGCTCCCTATGATACTTACCATACGGACCCAGGCTGTATGTAAGAACGGTTATACTGTATATACAGTCTCATTCAAACAGCTATCAGACACTGCCATCAATGTACTGTACACTGGATACTCAAGGGGGAAATAAGAGAGAAAAAAAAAGTATGCTAATCGCCGTATTTACATAAGTTCTAAGCTGAAGTTGTGGATGAGATGAGGCGCGCTTGTCATGCTTGTCTTCATTAATAAATCAAGACACGTTTGTCCATACAGATATATTCATTTTACTCTAACTTGTCCTAAAATTGCCACCACTCCATCTTGAATACTGAGTTGCGACAAGAGATTAGCGTCAGAATATGATACTGGTCACGAAATGGTATGGAATGGATGATGAGCTGCAACTTTCTCTGCAACTCAGCTACATGAAAAAGGCTGCAAAAGGATGAAAATTTGGGCTAAGGTAAAATGGGTATACAGAACACTAAAAATAGAAATATATATATAAGGATCGTATCTATAAACTCTCCTAAGCTTAAAAAGTGCATTAGATCTTCATATATACCTGTGTCATTACTCATGCAATTACCAGGTACTTCACACTCAAATCAGACTGAATTTTAGTGAAACGTTATAAAACACACAACAACTACGATAATAGGAAATATTAACGAAGACATGGTTACTGTAAATATTGCTTTGGATAATCTAAGACTTCGACCCCAAGACAATCCAATTCACAACAGAAGACGAAAAAATGCGTAGATAAATGTTGAGTGCTGTTCCACTACGCCCGCTTCACACCCAAGACATGCCCATCACTCTCTTCCCGGGTGCATCACGTCAAGTAAGCTGAAATATCGATAGGGAAGCATACCAAGCCTCTCTCAGTTTAGGGATATTATGCAGCACAAGAAGAGGTGAAATATTAAGGAACTTTTGTCTCAGTCGGTACATCCAATATCAGGAGTAGTGTGTGTTTTTTTCCTTTCTCTTTGGATTTTGCTTCCCCAGATTAGTTTCCCGCCAAAACCTCTACCCACAGCACTTCAACCCTACCTGTTAGATTTATTTAATAGAGGACACCTGTAATCTGGTGCATGGATATTTTTTGTATATTTACTTTGCTTTTCTTTCCTCTGTTCATCTGGAAAAAAAATGTAATTACAACATTTATAGTAGGACCTGTGATACTATATGCTCGACGTTCCGGGTTGAAAAATTATGTATTGATTTGTATTCCTAATGATGGCAGAGACAACAGTTATGAGCTGCGATATCGGTATTTGTGAGCCATTTGATGAAAATTTTTGTAACCCTAAAATCAACCTGTCCTATACGAAATACCTACATGTTTAGCAATTTCCCTGGTCAATAATCTAATGCCTTCATTTCTCACCCTCCTAGTGAACAAAGTTCCTCTCTCTCTTCCCTCTGACTACTTTTTATCACGTTCCTACCTACCACCATTTCCTTAGCACGTTCTAGCCTGATGAACATCCTTAACCCTCTTTCAGCTCAAATGATGCTCAAGTGTAGTCAGAATGAAGAATCAGTCTGACTAATTATCCAAGAAGACTTACTAATACTTCATAACTAAGACTCATTAAGTTTCATACAATCACGAATTAGCCATCAAGTTATATGCGTGACCTAGTTTCATCATGGGAAATTAAACAGACTGCACTTTCCTTACTTGCATTCTGTTTACCTGCCTTCTTACCTTCCTGTCATTATTCATCCTTCCTACCCTACTTCTTACAATCTCTGACACCATTCTACCTTCTGACTTCCCTTCGTACCATCTCTGACACTATTAGATCTTCCTTCCTCTCTTTTTACAACATCTTACACCATCAGGCTCTTCTACCTTCCTTCTTACAAGCTAGAATACCATTAGATCTTCCTACCTTCCCTCCTATATTACACTCTTTGACCTTCCTGCCTTCCTTCTCACAATCCTATTAAATTTTCCTACTTTCCTTCTTACAATTTCTGACACCATTAAAACTTCCTATTCCTTCTTATTAGCTTTTCCAACCTCTCTTTTTATTTTCTCTGACGCCATTTTACCTTCACACCTTCCTTGTAACCTTTTCTGATACAAATCTTACTTTCTGCCAGCCTATTCTATAATTTTTATTCCCCTGCCAATTGTCCTGTCCACCTACCTCTTCTATTTTTCCCCTACCTTCATGCCTTACAGCCCCTAGTCCTTCATCCCACCTATGTTTTTCACCTTTTTCTGAGCTCCCTGCCTACTTTCCTATCTCTCCATGTACACCTGGCCTTCTACCTTCATGTCTCCTGTACTAGTAATTTCATTAACATGACTATCTCCTGATTTTCCCTACCAACGCACCCACCTACCTCTCTACGACCCTTTACCACCTCTCCTCTTACCTAGACACCTACCTGCCTACCTGTTTACCTACATTTCTCAGAAGGATTTTAGTATCCCTTTCCCAGCAAGGCTTCATACTTCTCTACCTTTCTACCTTCCTTTCTACCTCCCTACCTTCCTACCTACCATCCCTACCTCCTTTTACTACTTCTCTTACCTAAGCACCTAACTACCTGTTTATTTACCTTCCTCACAAGTATTCTAGCACTTCTCTTCCACCATTTTTTGCTTACCTCCTTCTCTATATTCTACCTTCCTCCCTACTTTCCTTCGTACCTCCCTATCTACTTTTCCTACCTTCCTTTACTACTCCTCTTACCTGAGCACCAGCCTGCCTGCTTACTTACCTTCTCACAAGCATTCAAGTACTTCTCTTTCTGACAGCTTTACTATCCTTATCCTTCAGCATGTAGAGTTAGATCTTGTAGTCATAGTCTATTCTGTAACAAACAGCCTCGAAAGGACCATAAGATGTGTTGCTGTTTGCTTTCCTATGTACTCCTATGTACTACTCCCCTCTCACTTCTTTACTTCCTTGCCTTCCTTTCCAACTACCCTTTCTTTTTCTCGACCTACCGGACTTCCTACTTTCCTGCTTACTGCTAACTTCAGTATGTACAGTCAGGGTCACGGGCCTGGACATCTTAGGGTCAGTGTTGACTTGACACTCGTACACTCCTGAATCCCTCGGTTGGGCTGACTTTACTAGCAGAGACCACGACGACCTCCCTGACCCTGCAACGACCTGTGGGAGAGGAAAGAAGTCAAGAACTCGTATTCTAGGTACAATTCCGGGCATAGACACTGATCCACCTCATATCAGTAGACAGTGAGACAGAAGTTCGTGTCTTCCAAATCTCGGTGGTCAGATTTTTGGCCTTTTCCAGTGTCTTCTGTGTAAAAGTTTCATAACCACTGAGCCAAGAAGTGGGATATTTTTGTCCCAAGTGTACCTAAGGATACGTTGTACAATCTTTTTCTTGGAGAGTTATTTTGCGCATTTCACCCAGATTTGCTGATCTGTAGATTTTATATATACGGTACGGTATTTCTATCATCATCATCCGGGCCTCCTTTCTCACTCTAGGGCAGGGTGAGGAGTAACAATGTCCAGAGAGCCCAAATTTGCCCAATCCAATGGGCCACGCTTCCATTCACTCATCATTCAAGCCCATGGAATCCTGGCTCTATCGGATACGCCAAAAACATTCACCACGTTCTGTTGCTTCACATAAACGTATCCGATAGTAGCATACAAAGGAAAAAAGTTTAACATGATAAATGAATCGCTAATGAAGAAATGTTACGAAGCCTTCTATGCCACCCAAATACAACCCTAGGAATTCTTGGCTGACTTACTGTACTCTTTTCACTCTAACTTGGCCTAAAATTGCCATGATTCCATCTAGAATGCTCAGTTATAACAATAGATTAACACTAAAATACGATGCTAGTCATGAAGAAGTGATGTGGAAAGGATATAGAGCTGTAGGATTGGCTTTTTCTGTCAGTGAGTCAAGTGAGATAAGCAGCACAATGATGAAAATCTGAGCCAAGTTAGAGTAAAAGTAGCATAGTAAAGAGCAGAGTGGTTCCCTTAATCCAAATCTCTCTCTCTCTCTCTCTCTCTCTCTCTCTCGCGCGCGCGCGCGCGCTTGCTCGCGCGCGCTGACCTTGCCACGATCTGCGGGGGAGGGAAGCGATCGTTAGGGTGAAGTGGAAAGGAGGAAAGGGAGGGAAGGAGTGGAAATAGAAGCCTCTTGTGGGGAGAAGGAGGGAAGGAAGACGTGAAGAGAGGAAAGTGAGTGGGAGAGAGAGGGGTCGCCGGAGTGGAAGGAGGAGAGGGAAAAGCCATTTAATGAGGGAAGGGAGACTGGTTGTTATGAAAGGCGAACAGGAAGTGAGGAGGAGAGTCGTCAAACTTGGAAATGGGGGAGAAAGAGAAGGATTATTTTGGCTGGAGGAAGACTGGTTCACATTTAGACTATACTGAAGGCTTCATACACATCTTCGTTAGTGATATTATATGCCTGCTACACCACATCATTCTTCTGTGCATTATTCATATCGTTTATCGCCATGGTTTGCGTCAGTAACATAAAGGAGAATACTGAAATGTGCACAGCAAACCTCTAAGATCTGCAAAGCCAGTTAGAATGCAACCCACTGATCCACGCACTGATGATGGCTCCCCTCTCGTCACTAAGATGCATTTTGGTAGGAAAGACAGTGAGTGTGGAGTGCTGGACCTTTCTGTGTCCCTTGTTTCATCCTCCCTAAACCAGTCTCAGTTACGACGTGGAACTGATCGTATAACTAAAGTTTTTCCTGGTCTCTTGTTCCTCCTACACAAGCATATCTCGACGATTTTGAATCTGTCCATGACTCTAAATTACCAGGAGGAATTTATCTTCAGTTCGCTTATAAGTCTTAGTTGCGACAGGTGAAACTAATCGTAATTCATTTGCTTCACAGCCTAACCATGAAACCACGCCAGAGGTAGTGAAGTCTTTTGGCAGCTTGAAATCCAAATCGACGAACCCCCTGTGAACCCAGCCGGATATAGTCCCGTTTGGTGCAGTTTTACCCCATTCGTGTTATTGGATACGGTGGAACCAACATGCGCCTGTCACCTCACTTAATTTATATACACAGAGGAGATTTTTGGCCTTTGCATTTAGCCACGTTTGCTACATTTATGCATTTAGATTTACTTTACACTCGGCTAGGTTATTTACAGTTACACTTGTGGATGGTTAGGTTCATTGTGCCTAAATTTATATCACGCTTATATCCTTGTTTGCAGTATCGTAGGTTTCTAACACATATGCTTATATTTCACACTCATACTCACATTAACATTGAGTGAGGGTCCTTATATGTACAAAATCTCTTTCTCCACACTTCTCCCATTTACACCGAGTGGGGTCTTACACACTTAAGTTCCGCAATTATACTGTCATTTACACAGCGCGATATTGTGTTGTTTGGTTTATATATTTTCTCGTAAATGTAAGAGCAGTAATCTCTTTTAATATGCACTGGTGGGTGTTCTTTGCTTCCTTGCATAGATATTCCACACTGGTATTCGCTTAAATTCCTCGGGCTACACTACACCATATACACTTTTACTTCATTTCCATACAGATTCCCACCCTACACTGTCTGTTAGTCCACTGGAAGGGGTGGAAAGCAACTATGGCTATTTTTTCTTCGTTATTATTCAGGGGAAAATCGTATACTATCAGCGCTCCGGCGGGCCCCATCCCTCTTGAGGTTTGCAGATTAAAAAAACAGAAGTGTGATTAAAATGAATAATGACAGCTGTAGCCTGGAGATCCCGAGAAAGTAAGCGATAATAACATCTAACACACACTAGAGGCCCTGTAGTAGTAGTAGTAGTAGTAGTAGTAGCAGTAGTAGCAATGGTAGTGGTAGTTGTGGTGGTGGTCCTGCCCTAAGTACAGTAAACTGAAATAATTTATCATTTTCTTTTGATGCATACCGAACTATAATCACCAAGTTAGCCTGGGAGGAAAATAGAGCTACTCTTGAAAATGCAACATACACTCCCTCTATCTCAACAGTCTGTTATATGTCTTCGTAAAAAATGTTATCGCGGGCAGATCCCAGCCAATGTTACCCCCTCAGCATCTAATAAATGTATGATAACGATGTTGGTGATCATGATAAGCACATTAATAAATAAAAGCTAGACGACGCAGTATCTGAGGACTTCAAAACTTTCTCAGGAACGGCAAACTTTAATTGAAGGCACAGCAGCAAAAGGAGAAATTTTGCAATACTCGGTTACTGCAGTCACCACCACCCCCATCATCACTATCACTCCCAGTTCCCATTAGCCTTTCAATGGTTCAATTTTCCCATATGGTTTCACTTCATTAGTTGGTTCGAAAACAAACTGTGAAACCTTTGTGACTGGCTCCCCCCCAGATCGAAATCATGTAGTCAAGGGGAAAAAATGAAAGGTCGGAAAATATATAAAATTTGGAGGGAGGGGTTGTGGAGGGCTTAATAAATCGTACAGGGCCAGGAGGAAAAATAATAATAGAGAGTTCGAAGTACCAGAATTAATACGAGACATCATCGTACTGAAGCTTCGGATTTTCTCCCACCTTGAGTTTAACATCTGTGATCAGGTGGAGAGAAATTTATGGTGTAAAACCAAGATATGATTTCCGATTGAGATTATTTTTATTTTTTGGGGGAGGGGATGTGGTGGGAGAGAGAGAGGGAGGAGAAGGAGGAGGAGGAGGAGGAGAAGGTGATGGCGCCCCTGATACATTCACCTGTTGTAGTTCTGCCTTCAGGCGACGCTAAGCTCAAAACAAACCATATGTTTCTTGTAGCCCAGGAGGCCATTTAATACCCTGCTTGGTAACCATATAGCTAAAAAAAAAATACTTGTGGTCTAGTGGGTTAAGACGCTCCAATTGGTTATCTGCACACATACTACCTCTCAGGGACGTGCGGCTAGTTATGTTATTTTTTATGTTCAGAGCTCCAGTAAGGAAGTAATTTTATTCTTTATTCAGAGAAAATCACTAAATTTTGCTTCCCCAGCCGCTTCCTTGACATCATTCGGAAGACTGAGGATATGACAGACTGGAAGGGCTGGGTTTTACAAGATTCATAGCTCGCTTCACATATATTTTTATTTCTTTAATTTTTCTTCAGAGTCAGGGAGAGGTGGGGCTACCGAAAGTATCGTCAAACTGCACCAGGCCACTTTGTAGAGTTTAAGAGGCATTATTCAGGTGACAAGTGCAAACTATGGCTTGATGGAAGCATAAAGTTTTAGGATTGAAATACTGTATATCATTACATTATTTACCCATCCTTATGAGTCAAGGTCAAGAGATGGGATAGAACCATTAAATGAACATCGTATAGCACACACCACCACTTTGGTCATAATCTCAAATGTATATTTTATTAGTCAGAAGTTACACACGAAAAATATTAAATTAATGTCGATTTAAGCAGCCTCTCGATAATTTATACAGAGAGAGAGAAAGAGAGACAGACACAGACAGACAGACAGACAGAGAGACAGACAGAGACAGAGACAGAGAGACAGACAGAGACTTACCTGGAACCTGTCGTCAGCTGAATACGTGTGATGTCCTGTGGTGAGTATATGCAGATCCCTTCGTCTCAGCCACGTCACCTGTCCAGGCAAAAATCTTATGCATTATCCATTATCCCCCTATCACTCTCTTCCACTCCTTTATTACCCCTATCAGGAGTGCATGGGCCCGGAGGCAAGGTTAATTAGTCACCACATATAAGGCGAGTGACCTGACGCTTTTCCCTGTGTGGCATAATTTGAGCAGAAATCCCCAAACAACCCTCGAAGTAAGCCCTCACGGTCACATCCGGCTGAAGCACCTTAGCTCAGTAGACCACCAGACGTTATGTGGCTACAGCGTATTGCTACAAACTTAGTAAATGTTTTGGGGGGTTACAAGAAACCATTTACTAATAGTTACTAATACATAGGTGGATAGGGAGAGAGAGGGGGAGAGAGAGAGAGAGAGAGAGAGAGAGAGAGAGAGAGAGAGAGAGAGGATTATTTGTGTCCCAGATCGTTTGCTGTTTTGTTAGGTCACTGGACAGCTTGATAAAAATATATTCTCAGGAGAAGGACGCTGTGAAAAGAACACCTCCCTTTGATAACAAAGGCTTAGTGTTTTCTTCCTTTTGTTCTCCTTTGTACTATCTTCCCTTCGTGTACTCTTTCTCTCTCTCTCTCTTAAATCCTGTCAAGAAAGTCTCCCACAAAGCCTTCTGTCAAAAGACATCACGACATCTCAATCCATATGAGATTTTGGTGGCGGAGAGGAAAGTTGGAGGAAAAGACGAGGGAAGGGTGCAGGAGAGGTGAGGAAGAGAAGTGTGGAAGAGTAGAAGAGAGAATGAGTTGGGCCGAAGAGAGGAGATAAGGAAAGCCGGGTTTTAAAGGAGATAAGAAGGGGGAGAGGATGGAGAAGGGAGAGGAAGGATGAGTATGGATAAGGAGAAAGGCGGGATGGGGGAAAGAAATAGACGGAGACGGGGTGCGGGAGAAGACAGAGGAAAAGGGAGACTTGGACTGTGAAGGGAAAGGTGCAGACAGGAAAGGGAGAGGAAGATGATGGGATTTGGGAACCGAGTGGATTGGAAGAGTGAAGAGAGAAAATGTATTGCAGCAGGGTGGGTAGTTGTTATGCATGAAGGATTTATTGCTTGTGGAGATAAACAACTTCTGAAATATGTGCTTCTGGTAGCTTGATTCTGTTGTAGGATGCAGACTGATAAGGAAATCACATACCTGTAGCTAGATAGGAAATCACACACACACACACACACACACACACACACACACACACACAGACGCGGATAAAAACATTATTTCTCCGCCTGGTAAGGGCAGGCGATAATAAGGTCATACAGAAGGTGTTATACAAGATTATTATTCATATTATACCTTGGCATCTCTCTGTGTTATTCATTTATACTAAACTTTGTCTGGATATGTGCAGTTCATGTCAGCACATCACCCCTTCTCATTCTTCCAGCCAAGCGTGCTTCCCTCGCATAACATTTTCTTGTGCACACCATATTGCCACAACCACAAGGCAAGTGTCAGTGAACTTTTGCTCAATTCAGTACGAAAGGAGAAGGGGCTATATGTAACACTTTGCCTAGAAAGAAGTGCTCCGAGTCTTTTTAAACCACCTAGAAAAAGGCCAATAATCATTACCCCAACCTCAGGAAAGGGTTAGGTACGATCCTGAAACTGAGGAAAAACAGAAAAAGTAAAACAATGAGTATAAAAACCATCCTCTCCATATTCATCATCACAGACGTCTCCATCGCCAACATCTTTATCCTTAGCATCATCTTTGAGGGAGGTGATGCAGGACCGGAAAAACAAAAATGCAGGAAAGCACAAAAGCAGGTGGAATATCGCCGTCATTGACATTCCACCCATATTTTCCACCTTAACAGAGCGGGCGAAGTGGTATCCAGGAACGAAATGAATGCTCAGACACAGGGGAAACATCATCATCATCATCATCATCATCATCCTCATCACACGTCTCACGGATGGGAAACGATTAGAGATGAGATCTATACATAAACAGTGAGATGCACATGAGTAAGAGAATGCTTATCGTCCTGACCATAATTCCAGCCTAAAGGATTGAGTGAGGTAGGATACACACACACACACACACACACACACACACACACACACACACAAATGGATTACCTATCATTATCATCCCAAGCATATGAGGGATGAGGAAAGAAATTCTGTAGCAACGTAGTTACGTAGGGCTAAAATTAAGTTCAAAAATGTTTTCACAATCCCCGTGAAAAATAAGCTGCAGACAAGACGAATTAGGCCTCTGTGAAAAAGCTTTATAAATATATTAGCATTACAGACACAGACTAACAAGAGAGAGAATTCAGATGTTGAAAATTTACCGTACTTAACTGGGCTAAATTAACAAGGAAAACATATTTTGTTAATGGTATAGGCAAAGCTCTGTATAATGACAGTATATGTGTGGAAGAGAGAAAGAGAGAGTGAGGGAGAATTAATCCTTCTACTCACCGCTCTGTCGTTAATGTGATGAACAACGCAAGGCAGGCGAGCATTCTGACCAGCCATCACTTCTATGTGTTTCTCTGTCTCACCAAATTCAGGTATCTGTTTCTCAGTCCCTAGCCACCTCTTTCTACCTGCATCTCCACCTCCTGAGAGAGAGACAGACAGACAGAGAATATAATGGGCTTGATAATGATAGAAATAAAAGAAATAGAAAGAAAATGCAGAAGGGTTGATAGAAACAGAAAAAAGCAGACAGAAGAAAGAAAAAGAAAAAAGAAAGGGGTGAAAAATATGAAGAGGGGGAAGGAAGTGAGAAAAAGGGACGAGAATGACTGCATTAATTGAGGTCTGGGGGGAAGGGAGAGTGTTACACAAAACTTCTAACTTTTCACCATTTCTTTCCCACGTTTCTTATTCCCATTTCTATTATATTGAACTTATCTGTATATATATAATGTGTTTTACTGGATTCAGATGACCTGTTTTACTCAGATTACGTATGATATTTAATAATCATATTCAGGATTCATAAATTTCCTGTAGCTTTAATATGAACTATTTTATGTCTTCACTCTAACATCTTTTTATAAAATCCTCAATTTGTGTTTCTACTGATTTATTTCATCCAACCTCTCGTCTCTTGCTCGATATCAAACTGAAGAGATGCAGCCGTTCACCAAAAGGTTACGACATCGATCCCATGCTTGGAAAAGGAACAGTTTTGGAGCATGAGTTTCATTAAGATCAGTTACATTAATCCTCTGCAGATTCCACCTGTCATAACATTCCGCTAACACCATCGCACTGATTCTGGATAAGATGCCACTAAAAAGGTATTCAGTAGAGACGGTAGATTTTAGCACCCATGTGGTGATATGTGAAGATGCGTGGAGTTATCTGACGCACATTGGAGTACTTATGTGCCTCAAGGAAGAGATTAGTTTATGCACAGACCCGTTTACGTGTATTTGCTGCTATCTTGCCTCTCATTTTCATTCACTTTTTTTCGCTTTTTTCACACTGTAGGTACCGTCATACCCACCCATGCTCTTCTGCCCTTCATTGTGTGTGCTTAGTAATATAACCACGCTACACATAACAACATTCCTCTCTCAACCCCGATTAATTTTTCACTAACCGAACCATGCATGCTCTTCTCAGCAAGCAT
This sequence comes from Birgus latro, assembly GCA_018397915.1. Lineage (NCBI taxonomy): Eukaryota > Metazoa > Arthropoda > Malacostraca > Decapoda > Coenobitidae > Birgus > Birgus latro. The sequence continues at coordinate 742 of JAGKTI010017136.1, read as the reverse complement.
TTCATCAGTCTTCCTCCGCAGCTCATCATTATACCATATTTACTTAAGTGCTTCTCTGTCAGTATCATCATTTTCCCTTAGCTCATCACAACTACCCATTACTCACATCACTCACTGGACCATATCAGCATCATCATTTTGATCACTCCTTACAACCAGTCTTAAATACTCCCAGAGCTCTAATTCTGAGTAGTCTGAGTCTTGTGATTGACTGGCTTCCCACTCTGAAGGACATAATTTTCCTTAAATGGCTGTGTTCATTTGGCAGTAGCTAGAACAAAATACTAGAAATAAATACTACAAAGAATTAGATGAATTTGTAGGTGACATTGGCAGGCCTGTATTCTCGTCCGGTAAGGAGGCTCCCTAGCACCTCTTCCTTAGCGATTTATTTTTCGATAAAACTGATTAATATCCTTTTGCGTGTCATTTATGCAGGGGATGGCGATGTTGGGAAGATTTATAACACAGGCGAGTACAGTAAGGCGTAACAAGCAAAACAAATCGCTTATGAAAAGTTGTTAGGGAGCTTCCTTGAACAACGAGAAAACGGGCCGCAGAGACACAAGTCTTTAAAAGTACAAGCGTTGCTGTGAGAATGGAAGGATTTTGACAGGGATATCAAGTTCCTTCCAGTGAAATAAACACATGACGTTCTTTACATATCCTATAAGCTCATCATCACTTAGACCTGGATATTGCCACGTACGGATACGGTCAGTGATGCATCTATATATATATG
>JAGKTI010017135.1:0-18774 GCA_018397915.1 Birgus latro | reverse complement strand
TGGTGGTGATGGAATGTGTCAGCCTTCTCAAGTAATCATTCCCAGCATTGATGATGATGATGGTGGTGGTGGTGACAGTGATGGTGGTGATGGCAATGGTGATGATGATAATGGACAGTGCCAATCTTCCCAAGCAATCCTGAATATTAATGATAATGATGGTGGTGTTGGCAGTGGTGGTGATGATGATGGTGGTGTTAATGATGTTGGTGATGATATTGATGAACAGTGCCAGCCCTCTCAAGTAATCAGTCCTAATATTGATGATGATGATAATGGAAAATGTCAGCCCTCCTCACTAACTACCCCCAATATTGAAGAAAGAAACAGAAATCATACTACCGATGATGATAGTGGTGATAGTGATGATGTTGAGGAGGAGGAGGAGGAGAAGGAAGATGTAATATGCCAATCTTCAGGCACTGTCCCTACTACTTTGGAAACTCACAAAATCAGGAAGAAAATAAGGAAAATTGACTTGCCCATGAAAGATGCAGGGAAAAATGAATCACCTGATATTTCACCCAGCGCTGGAAAAAATAACTCTTCTGTGAAAAATGTTGAGGAAAATGAGTCTCCTGCATCGACCATCGGGAAAAATGACATGGCAGTGAAGGATGTTATATCACTTAGTGTCAGGGAAAAGGACACACCTGCAGGAGATGCTGAGAGAAATGAGTGTCCTTTGAAAGATGATCTGTCTCCCAGCATCAGGGAAAATGAGTCTCTTGCATCGGCCAGTGGGAAAAATGACTCACTTGTATTGCATGCTCTTTCACCCATCAGGTTTAATTACTCACTTATATTGGATGCTTTTTCAGCCATCAGGAAAAATTACCCTTCTAGGAAAGACAGTATATCACTTAGCACCAGGAAAAATTACTTGCCTAAGAAGGATGTTGGGAAAAATGACTTACCTAAAAAATATGCCAGGAAAAATAACTTGCCTATGAAAGATGCCAAGAAAAATTATTTGCCCATGAAGGATGCCAGGAAAAATGACTTACCTATGAAGGATGCCAGGAAAAATGACTTACCTGTGAAGGATGCCAGGAAAAATGGCTTACCCCTGAAGGATGCCAGGAAAAATGACTTACCTGTGAAGGATGCCAGGAAAAATGACTTGTCTCTGAAGGATGCCAGGAAAAATGACTCTGCTTTTACTACTCTTAACATCAGGGAAAATGAGTATCCTATGAAGGTAATTTCACCCATGATAGTCAAACAAAGGAGTAAAGAAAACCAAATTAAGTTACAAGAGAAAGAAAACAATAAAGGAAGGGAGAGTAAAAGCAACCTAGAAGAGAAAGAATGCAATGAAGAAAGTCGTAAAGAAAAGGAAAATCAAATAAAGCAACAAGAGAGAGAGAGCAATAAGGAAAAGAGAACAAAGCAACAAGAGAAAGTAAACAGTAAAGGGAAGAAGCGTAGAATAATTAAATCCGACAAGAAATTCAAAAACAGACAGGTAAATGCCATATATCCCAAGAAGGATATTAATTTAGAGGAGGTAATGGTTTTCTCAAGTAAGCGTGTGGCTCGGAGAGTTAGTGTGTGTGTGGAGATGCGAGAGGAGGAAAATAAAGAAGAGGAAAAAGGAAAAATGGAAGACAATGAAGTCAGTGGTTTTACAGAGAAGACAAAGAAGAAGGCGGAAAGAAAAGCCGAAGACAGTTGCATCCCTGAGCCTTTGAAGAAGAAAAGAGAGGGAAAGAGGAAAATTGAAAATGATAGCATCTGTCGAGCCAGGAAGAAGAAAAAGAAGGTAAAAGGAATAATGCAAGACAGTAACTCCTTTGAGATTACCAGGATGAAAAGGGAAGCGGGGAAAAAAGCAACTGAAGACGAGAACATCTGTGAGATTACAAGAAAGAAAACAAGAGAGGAAAAAAGACAAAGGGGAGACACTGACATCTTTGAGCCTAAAAAGAAGAAAAAGGGAGTGGAAGAAAAAGTTAAAGACATTGATATTCATGAACATATTAAGAAGAATAAAAAGATCAGTATTGGTAAGGAGAGTGTGTTTGAAGAATCTGTGTTGATGAAGGAAGACAAGGAAGCAGCTGCTGGAAATGATATTGCAAAGAAGAAAAAGCACGAAGAAGAAAGACATGCAGAAGACAATAACATCCCTGAAGTTACAAAGAAGAAGAAGAGGGAAATTGGTGTAGGCGGGGAGTGCATGTTTGAGGAATCTATGTTGAGCAAGAAAGATGAAGAGACCGCAGTTGGAGGGCCTACAAAGAAGAAAAAGAAGAAGACAAAAACAAAAGTAGATGACAGTTATGGCTCTGAGCTTACAAAGAAGAAAGGGAAGCTCAAGAATAGTGAGAAATGTATGACTGAAAAATCAGTGTTGACCAATGAAGACAAAGAAACTGGTGATGGTACAGAAAAAAAGAAAAAGAGAAATAAGCATGATAAGGACAGTTTGTGCCAGGAAGACAAGAAGAAAACAGATGGCCTGGATATCTCTGAAAATGTCAGTCAAATTTCAAAAAAGGTGAAGAAGAAGAAGAGAAATTGGAATGTTAATCACAGCAACATAGGCTCAAATGATGATCAGGATTTTGTCAGAGAGAAAAAAGAAATTATCAGAGAGAAAAAGAAAAATTGGGGTGTCCATGAAAATCAGTGTCATAGTACAAAGAAGGCAAAGAAAAGGAGGGAAGATTTGAATGATGGTGTTTGTAGAAAAAACCCAGTGATTGGAAATAAGACAGACCATGAAAAAATTGTCAAAGAGAACAAGAAAAATATGGATGTTTGCATTAATGTGTGTCAAAGTACAAAGAAGGCAAAGAAGAGGAAGGGAGATTTGGATGATAGTCTCTGCAATAAGGTCTCAAAGATTGGTGAGAATGCTAGTCATGAAGTTGTCAAAGAGAAAAAGAAAATTGGGGATGTCCATGAAAGTGTGTGTCAAAGTACGAAGAAATTAAAGAAGAGGACGAGAGATTTGGATTACAGTCTCTCAGAAAAAGCCCCAGCGATTATTGATAGCACTAACCATGTAGAAATCACAGAGCATCAGATGACGAAAGATTGTTGTAAAAGTGCCGGTGGTTGTAGTAAAAATGCCTCTGACTGCATTAAAAGGGATTGTACTAATATTACAAGTGATAAACAGGTTGGTTTTGGCAGTGGAATTATTTGTAAGGAGGCTTCAGTGGTTGTGAATCCTACGACTGATATTAATGCCATTGGTAAAAGAAGGAAGAAAAAGACCACAAGAGTAGAAGAAAAGGTCACAGAGAAGAACAAGATCACAGGAAATGAAAAGGTAGCAGAGAAGAAAAAGGCCACAGAAGAAGCAAACATCACAGCGAAGGAAATGGAGAGGATGGTCATAGAACAAAAAGAAAAACGTAGAGAGAAGAATAGGAACGTAGGAGAAGGAAAGGTAGCAGAGAAGGTAAAGGCAACAGAAGAAGAAAAGGTTACAAAGCAGAAGAAGATGAAGAAAAAGAAGCCCAATGATGAAGACGAAAAGGTTATGGATAAGAAAAGATTCACAGAAGACGGACAAATGATCGTGAAGAAGAGAAAGAAGAAGGTCATAGAAGAAACTGTCACAGAAAAGGATAAGGTCACAAAAGAAAAGCTTACAGAAAACAGGAAAAGGGCCACAGAAGAGGAGGAAAAGGTTACACAGAAGAAGAAAATTATTACGGAGAAGAAGAAAAAGGATAAAGATAACACTGCTAAAGGAATCCCAGTGAAAACCATAAAGAAGAAAAAAATCGGAAACTCTCAAGAAAGAGTTTCCATCAGAGACAAAGGCAATAAACAGATGGGAAGTTGTTGTGAAAGTATTTGTGTAGAAGGTGATAGTAGTGAACAGATTGGCTTTAACTTGAGCTGTATAAAACCCAAGCAGAATAGCAAAAGGTTGGTGATGAATGGTGATAGGATGGTAACAGATGGTGAAAGGATCGGGACAGAAAATGGAAATATGGTGGTAGATGAGGAAAGTATGGTGGCAGACAGTGAAATCGTGTTGACAAATGGTGAGAGTCAGGGAGAAAACAGTGAATCAGCCATGATTCATACCAGTAACCCAGTATTAGAAGATGCCGAGGTGACAATTTTAGCGGAAGAGAGAGGGAAGCATCCTCATGGGCACAGTCATAGCTTAGGTAGGGTAAAGAAAGTAAAGGGTAAAAGAGTATCATGTATAATAATAAAACCCAGCTCTCGCCTGCAGAGAATCGGGAAGTACCTGATTGTCTCAAGTCGTAAAGAGAAATGTAAGCTACAGATAGATAAAGCTAGGAAAAGGAAACTTAGAATGCGGCTAGCTGACAGATTTGCCAGACAAGGTAATACTGGGACTGAAAGTGACTTAGTTCCTCTTGTGGATTTAACACTGGGTGATGATAAGTCCTTTAATGTTTGAGCAGCTGAAGAAGTTACTGGAGGGAGAGAGAGAACAAAGAAAACCAAACACACAAGCACCTAGCAAGAGGGAGAGGGAGATAATTTTTAGTGGAATTATTACTTAATCCTTTTAAACAATCAGATTAAAATACCTTTTTTTTTTTTTGCCCATTTTTTAATTAACTAATTCAGATTATTCCTTCACTGAAGTGATTCTGTGATAACATTAGTGTATGATATGTGTAGCATGTATTGTGGTAAATATCATTGTTGTTTTATTATTAGTAATTATTGATGTGGGGAAGATGGGAGGGAAGTACACCTGCCACACCCCCAACACAGCCATACCAAGATGGCAGTGGCGAGGTGAGGCACTGGTAAAGCTGTGTTAAGGATAGCTATGTTCATCTCAACCTAATTCACCTTCAGTAGCTGGTTTGTTTTCATCTGACACAACTGAGTCATGCATAAGTTTAATACCAAGTCATGGATGTGTGAAGCTGGAGAAGCTTTAGTTATGAGGTAGGGATGAGTCTTCTTGGTTACAAGTCAGATTTATCCTCTACTCTGACTGCACCTGGCCATCAGTTATGATGAAATGGGTTATGGATCTTCATGAGGTGAAAACAAACTGTGTCATGGAAGGGTGGGCTGGGAAATTAAAGGTTGTATGCTTAAGCCATAAACTGCAAAGTGGAGAGCAAATGCTTAATTTTCAACAGTCATTTATGGAACACCTTTGGTCATTATGGATGGTCTGCCTGCATCCCACAGCACAGAATGTTGGCAGCAACCAAACGGGAAGCACACCATGTTCCATCATCTTTGTTTACTTCAGAAATTATTGTAAAAAATTTTGAGTATTCATTCCACTTTGAGATGTAAAGTCTAAGCATACGGCCATAAGGTACAGATTCAAGATGGCATAGAAGTGTTCTTAGTATCTCTTCCTTAGTGATTTATTTTGCATATTACATTATAACATTCCTTTTTTGTTATTTACATAATTTTGATGTTAACTAATTTGTATCATTATCATACAAGAAGTTATTGCAGTATAATTTGCAGAATAAATCACTGTGGAAGAGGTGTTGCAAAATATCCTAAGCCACATAGAATACAAATAAATGAAGAAATGTAAGATGTGTCTTAAGATCTGTAACAGTGTGAGAGTCACAGTTTGGACTTTGACACTGTGTACTTGTGGCTAAATGTGTCCTGGCTGAGAGTGATGATTGTATGGTTGGTTACCTCCTAGGGTCCATGGTAGCAACCCACCTACAATACTCTTTTTCACACTAACTTGGCCTAAAATTACCATCTCACCATCGTAATTGCTAAGGTGGAACATTGGATTAATACTATAATATGATGCTAGTGACAAAGATGTGCTGTGGAAAGGATGTAGAGCCATAGCACTGTCTTTTTCTGCCACTGAGATACATGAAATAAACACAAGAGAGTAAAAATTTGGACCAAGTTAGAGGTGAAAGAGCTGTAGATTAATTGATATGGTAATTTATATTTTAATGTCTTTCAATTTTTTAAAATTTACTAGATGTGAAAATTGTACATCAGTTACTTTGTTTTGTTTTTATGAGTAGCTAACGTATAATCAGGAGAAAAGTTTGCCTGCTATTCCACTGCATCTGCTTCACCCTTCAGGCATGTCGATCACTTTCCTTCCAGAAACATCATATCAGAGAGACTCATTTATGGCCAGAGAAACATACCAAGTCTCTCTCAGCTTAGCAATATTAGCCATCAGGGAAGTGACAAATAGAAGAGGTGAAATATTAGCCAGCAGTGGAAAGTGACAAGTAACAGAGGCAAAGTATTAGTCAGCCAAGGAAAGTAAGTAGAAGAGGTGAAATATTAGCCAACAGAGCAAAATGGCAAGTAGAAAAGGTGAAATATTAGCCTGCAGAGGAAAGTGATAAGTAGAAGAGGCGAAATGTTAGCCACAGAGGAAAGTGATAAATAGAAGAGGTGAAATAGCAGGTAAAGTTTAGGCCCCTTCTGTGCATTATCTTGTAAGTGTTGTTTATATGGAAGAATTATCCCTGTCTTTGGAAAACGTGTATGAGTGAGGTGCAGAGGGAGAGGGGGAAACGGTAGAGGAGGACGGGGAGGGATGAGGTGGAGAGGGAGAGGGGGAGGGGGAAACAGAGGAGGAGGAGTAGGAGGGAGGGGATGGGGTGGAGAGGTATATAAATGAGGTAATTGTGAGTTGGGGGAGGGTAGCTTGATGGTAGGACAGGTGGCTTGGAGGTGATTTGTTTGTGGTCACCCCTTCTGGGATTAGGGAATCTGGCGATATATAGATGTAGACAGACAGGTAGATAGATGAGAGGATTTGGACATTTTTTTAAGTGAGAAGAACATGGGCATATTCTTCCACATGAACAGTTCACATGACTGTGATAAGCCATAATTATTTTTGTGTTACTTTTACAGAGTGTCCCACGAGATTTTTGACTTTTTTTTAGTTTTTCTTGGGTTAAATTTGAGTGAACAGTACTATGGTAATGTTGGTCTAATTCTCCGTCATTGTCAGACTACAGTTACTGAAGATTTTAAGGGCAAAATTGGTCCCCCTCATAATTACCCCATAAGGTCATCAGTAACGGTAGCTCTGTAATGGTTGAGAATTAGACCCATGTTGATATAGCATTTTTTACTCAAACTTTGCCTTAGAATAACCTCCAGAAGTTTCCACCAAGTCTTCCGTACAATACAGTTCCTTTGTTGGGTAGAGAGAGTACCATTGGAGAGCAGAGTGATATGCTGTAATGTTTTTCTCTATCTCTCTATCTATCTATTGCCAGACGCCTCAATCCCGAACGGGGTGGCCACAAACAAATCGCCTCCATGTCACTCTGTCCCCTGCCATTTCACTACCACGCTCCCAACTCACACACCCCTCTTTCATATACCTCTCCACTCCATCCCTCCATCTCATCCTTGGCCTCCCCCTCCCTCTCACCCCCTCCACCTCACTCACATACACTCTCCTCGTCAATCTTTCACCCTCCATCCTCTCCACATGCCCAAACCACCTTAACGTGTTTTTATGTTAGTGTAATCAGTTCATTTTCTTCTGATGGAACTGGGCAGCTCCAACAACTTGAATGCTAAATTATGGTTGCAGGAAAGTAGATGAGCCATAGTCTTATTGTTACCAGTTTGATTTATGCTCCAGTCTGACCATGTTTAGCCATTAATTGAGGTGAAATGGAGTTACAGATCTTTGTCAGGTGAAAGCAGACTGACTCTAGTACACTAATAGTTGCAGCCCCAGGCTCATCTGAATCTGAACCCAGTGGACTGCAGGCTGATGTTACCCTTGTCCTGTAGTCCACCACCCATTTTGGAGGGATAGGGTGAAAATTAAGATAGGGCAGAAGAGTAGCTGAGTTATATTTGTGCCACCACATGAAGGCATCCCATTCCAAGGTATGATTTATAAAGCATGATATTGATTTTCCACATTATGCACTGATTTGTGTCTTAGTGGATGGGTGCAAAAATAAAAGGAGCCTCTTATGCCTTATTTAGTCCTTAACCTTATAGAGGCAGGTGTGAAAGAAGAGAGCGGAGCAGTATGTTGTATTGGTGTGAGAGAGAGAGAGAGAGAGAGAGAGGGGAGGGGTATGGCTAGGTAAATATTGTGTGTTATTAAAGAAGGGAGTAGAATTGTATATTGGTGAGAGAGGAGGAAGAGCAGTGTTTGTGAGAGAGAGAGAGAGGTGAGGATAAGATAGCCTGGAGGTGTTACTGTCACGGCCATCTCTTGTTTGGGGGTTTCCAGGAGGGTCCAAGGCATCAGAGATGATGGTAATAGTGTGTGTGTGTGTGTGTGTGTGTGTGTGTGTGTGTGTGTGTGTGTGTGTGTGTTTATCTCAATGTTTTCTATAATTTTTCTTTCTAAAGCACTTCCTTTGCAAATGACCCCCAAGGGAATGAATAATGAAGAGGTGGAAAGAGTTAATTTGCAACCGATAATTATGTCACAGAAGGAAGAAAAATGAGCAATTTCTCTCTCTCTTCTTTATGTATCTAACTTAGGACGTAAGTTTAGAGTGCCTCTTCCCTTAGGCCCATCAGTCATACATACCACACACCTTTCACATGTCGCCACACTGGTTCTAACACCCACCGTCCATATTGAATACATGCAAGGGCTGTCTTGGAATTAGCGAGGGTGTTTTTACATGTCACCACTTGGCCACTAACACCCACTGTCCATACTGAATACATGCCAGGGCTGTCTTATACAGGACTGGTGTATTGGTATTAGCGGGGGGTGTTTTTACATGTCGGTGGGTCTTGTGGTACCTCGGTAAAGTCTGCATTGATGAAATTCAAATTCTTAAACTGTTCCCTCCCCCAGCTGGATTCAAACCTGGATCCATTAAAACTGTAGGCCAACTCTTTACTGAATCAGCCCCCGCCACCCCCAAGTAACCACAGTGGATGAAGACTAGAGGATTGTCTACCAACAGGGATGGCAGACAACCTCACCGACTGACTCAGCAGGGCAGGGATAGCAGGCCACCTTAATGACTCAGTAGAACAGGGGTTGCAGATCACCTCACTGACTCACCAAACATAACAGCAATAATTTGGTCATTATTTTCAGACCAGTTATAGTCTGTTCACATTGTCAGCCTAGAAATGCCATCCCTCCATCTTGAATTCTAAGTTATAACAGTAGATTAACACTAATATATGATGCTATGCAGAAGGAAAGAATCTAGAGCCACAACTTTGTATTTTTTAACCACAGTACTTGGTGAAATATGCTAAAAACGATGAGAATTTTGGACAAGTTAAAGTGAATGAACTGCAGTTGACCACAAGACCTTTGTTTTGTGTCTCACAACAATAAATATTCAATCAGTCAAGGAGGCTGATGGGCTTTAGAAGAGGGCAGCTTCAGTGTGCAGTCCACTGGGTTCATATTTTAAAGACTCAAGGGCTACAACTACGACCATTACCTCTCACTGTCCAGCAACATTCTGCGGCCACTTGATTGGTGGGTGGATGTTTGCCAGTTGAGTCAGTAGTGAGGGTAACCTTGTGCACGAGTCTTGCTGAAGCACCAGGCATGAACCACCTGTTGTTACCCAGTCACCACTTCCATCCCCATCCATGCTTCCTGGTACATCAAAAAATCACATCCTAGTTTCAAAGTGATCATTATACCGATAGCCATAAGCAGTCTGTATACCACTACAGAGCTCAGTGCTATATACCCACTTCACGAACATCCATCATTAGGGCAGTCTGTAGTCTATCTACTTGGGCCATATATCTATCATGTTGCCTTCTATCATAGGGTTAGCACGTATCTTGGTTCCATATAATACTTTTTTTTTCTCATGTTTTTTACTTGTTTCCATCTCTAACCTACACTCATTTTGGATGTCTTCGAGTTTGCATTTAAAATCTGAGTCATTCATTTTGCAGCTCTACAACTGACATTGATAATCATTCAGAGTTAAACAGTCACACTCAAGATCATCAAACAAGGTACCATTTTGCGTTTCCTCAAAATTTTGACTGTGGGAAGGAAATTTTGAGCTACTAATCCACACTTGTGAGTTCTCAGTTTTCGATGACTTACGTTCATCATTTCAAGAGCATGTGGTCAAACTCTAGGTCATTAGGTGCATTACGTTTTGACAATTGGCTGTGGGAATGAGATAGGCTTGAGTTACCTTTCAAAATGTCGGTGTCTTCTATTTTCTAGCTCGTGATCTCACCATCCTCATCATTTACAGCCAGATTTTCACTCATTCACATCCTCAGATGCACCTACATTATTGCAGTGTTTCCCATCAGTGTGCAGGGAGTTACTGACAGAGGTTTACTCACCTGGTTTACTCACCTGGTTGGCTATCCCATTACAGTTTAACAGTATGGCTCGGTAGGAATCTGCTTTTAAGAAGCAGGGCAGCCCATACCTGCTGGCACGCCAGCAGGGAGGACCTTTGAAATTCAAATAATTTTCCTTTGGGGGGATTGGGAGCTGAGGGACGTTTATATAACCAGGCAGTGGAGCCGTTTGGTTAAATCAGTGCCACCACGTGATGGCATCCCTCTCCACTACCATTAAAGTTTTGATGTGTACAGTACTGTATATTATTTATAACTTTATAGTTGTGTATTTGGATACATGTGTGTGTGTTTGTGTGTGTGTGTGCCACCCAACGTTCCTTCTTTCTCCATCTCCTCCTCATCATCATCCATACCTCTTATCCCACCTTAGGAAGGAGTGAGATAGAGTCCAGAGAGGCTGGGAAAAGAATGATAGAAACTAATCCAAGTCTGCCTAACTGAATGGACTACACATTCATTCCCTCACCATTCAAGCTCCAGGAATTGTGACTCCTCCTCATAGATAAAGGTGGGGTCAGTACTACTATGACTACTACTACTAATAATAATAATAATAACAGTAGTTGTAGTAATAGTAGCAGCAGCAGCAGTAATAGCAGTATCAGTAGTAGCAGAATTGGTAGTAGCAGTAGTAGTCGTGGCAGTAGTAGTTTTAGTAGTAGTAGAAGTTTAATGATAATAATAATACTGTAATAATAATAATGATGATGATGATGATGCAGTGCTACTTGTAAACACCGGACAAGAACTTGGTAGACTAGTGCAGAGTTTTGCTGATGTCTGAGCGTCGTGCCTTGAGGGTAAATGTCTGTCTATCTATATACCTAGGCTGCTTCCCCCAGGATAAGGGAGGTAGCTGAGACAGGTCATACCTTCAATTTACTCATCCACTCAAACACATTCATTCGCATCTTAGCCCCAAAGGGGAGAAGGGACAGATCCTCACCGCACCACACCGCACAAGGGTCAACTACGCAGTGTAGTCAATGACAGCCGCAGCAGGGCCCGACAGCAAAGCTGGTTTACCCCTGCCGCATCATAATGGACCCATCCCCTTACCCACACCTGACCTGATCAGCTGATCAGACAAAATGAGGGAGAATATCCCCTCAGGGCTGCGTCATCATTTATTCATTCACAATTTCTCTCCATTCATTTCTGTCACGCACAGCCACTCTTCCTTGCTCAACAAACAACCCTCTCGCATCCAATGCTCTCTTCACACTGTCCATCCATCCTATTCGTGGTCTTCCTCTCAGCCTTACACCTCTCACATCAGATCTAGTTATATTTTTCACCAATCGCTCATTACCCATTCTCTCCATATGCCCAAACCATCGCAACACCCTCTGCTCAACTCGGTCAGCCAGAGTAAAGTGATGGTTATTGAGAGAGAAGGTGACTCCCAGTGTGATGTTACAGTGAATGGAGAGAGACTGGAATTGGTGAGAGAGTTCAAATACCTGGGTACAGTGATAGAAGAGAGAGGAAAATGTCCAAAAAAGGTGGAAAGTAGAGTGACACAAGGAAGGAAAGTAGCTGGAGCAATGAAGGCATTGATAAGAAACAGAGGCTTGAGTGTTGCAGCTGCACGAGGCTTACATGAAGAGTGTTAGTGCCAACTTTAACATATGGATGTGAATCTATGGTGTGGCATGAAAATAAAAGTCAAGAGTGAGAGCAGTGGAGATGGGACTGCTGAGGAATGTATGTGGAGTACAGAGAGTGGATAGGGTACAAAATAATGTGATTCGTGAAAGATTTGGAGTGAGGAAGTCTGTGGACACCAGAATCGCAGAGAGTGTATTGAGATAGTATGGTCATTGGAGAAAATGGATAACAACAGAGTGGTGAAAAAGATATATCTGAATGAATTTGAAGGAGGGAGGAGGCGAGGTAGGCCAAGGAGAAGGTGGAGAGATATGGTGGATGAGTGTGTGAGGAAGAGAGATTTGGAAGTCGGTGAGGCTAGGGGACTGACAAGAGATTGAGCTGGCTGGATGAATGTTGTGAGGAGAAGTGCATGATCAGGGATTTAGCATCCCTTTTTAACGTGACAGAGTCCGGATTGACTCTATCGGTACGTTTATGTGAAGCTACAGAACATGGTGTATGTTTTTGGCATATCAGATAGAGCCAGGATTCCGGGGACTTGAGTGATGAGTGAATGGAAGCGTGGCCCATTGGACTGGGCAGACTTGGACTGTCTGGACGTTGCTGCTCCTCACCCTGCCCTCGGGTGGGAAAGGAGGTCCGGATGATAATAATAATAATAATAGGCCTGATACCTAAAACCTTTAATTTTAAGTCACAATGGACATTTTGTACTATGGGATACAATGAACAGTTACGGTGTTGCCCTAAAACATTATCACAGTAGTAATGGAATGGACCAGCGCCGTCGGATAGTCACGAAGAAGTGCTAGATCATATTTAACTCACGCAAATTCTGGGCCAAGTTAAGATGAAACAATAGTCACGAAGAAGTGCTAGATCAAATTTAACTCAAGCAATATCTGGGTCAAGTTAAGGTGAAAGAAAGTCACGAAGAGGTGCTAGATCTTACAGCTGTTCCAGTACTTCGTGAGAGATGCCGGAAAGGAAAGTCACGAAGAAGTGCTAGCTCATAATCATAATAAAATAGATGAAAATCATACTCGTAAGATGTGTATAAGGTTTGGTAAAAGAACAATAGTCACGAAGAAGTGCTGGTTTTCTCATACTCGTAATCTATGTATAATTTGTCTAGTGCATCACAAAAGAATGGAGAGGATAGGGATAGTCACGAAGAAGTGCTAGATGCTATCTCATAATTAAACGAAAATATTGCTTGAAAGATCTGTATAGTTTGGTCTGGTGAAAGAAGAGTAGTCACGAAGAAGTGCTAGTTGTTACTCATAATCAAACCGCATAAAATCGTATTTGTAAGCTGTATATAACTTGTGCAGCGTTTCCTGAGAGAGAGTGTGTAGGACAGTCACGAAGAAGTGCTTGACCCAAACAGTATATAATCTGTCAAGTGCTTCCTGAGAGAGAGTGGATAGGATAGTCACGAAGAAGTGCCAGACCCAAACTCATAGTCAAACAGCATAAAATCGTATTGGTAAGCTGTATATAATTTGTCTAGTGCTTGCTGAGAGAGGGTGGCGAGGTAGTGGGCGGTGAGTGATGCTGACGACGTCCCTGAGGCTTCGTGACGTCTGGTTTGAAGCACCGGAAGTCCTGTGACGTCACTAAGGTACTCCATGTCTTTGTTGAAGGTTTCTGTCTGCAAGAGAGAGTCATTATTATTATTATTATTAATATTATTCTACTAGTGTTATTACTATTATTAATATCATTATTATTATTACGAGTATTATCATAAACAATAATAGCCATCATCATCATCACTATGCTACTACTGCTGTTATTACTACTCCTACTACTACCACTAATACTATCATTACTACTACTACAGCTACTACAGGACGCATGTACTGTACTGTCAATGGGTCTGCTCGGCTAGACAGAAAGGGGTGAAGTAGCGTAAACAAGAACTATATATTTTTCTGCTTAGTGCTGTTTTTAAAGCTGTGACCCCACTTAATATGTACTGGACATCACAGGGCAACTTTTCCCATACAGGCGACATAGATAGATAGCAGGTAGATAGATAGAGAGATGGATAGATAGATAGATAAATACCCAATGATTTGACAAACGAACACCCACCTTAGCAATAATCTTATAGTTGATATCACAGGGCACACATCTTTCATGCAGGGGCCGCCAGTGTATATCCACCTTCCCCATACAGGCATAGTTGCGGATCCCACGACACTGCAAAATACTCTCCGCTACAAACATTGCGAACTGCGGAAAGGTTGGGTGCTTGAGCTGCGAATCAGTGTCCTCCGGTTGAAGTCCTTGCCTCGTAGAATTATTTGCCGCTGATGTAAGGTTGGTGATTGGAAAAGGAGGGTGATTGGATGAGAGAGATGGGTGATTGACTGAGAAGGAAGGGTGACTGACTGAAAAAGAAGGGTAATTGACTGAGAGTGGAGGGTAATTGACTGAGAGAGAAGGGTGATTGACTGACAGAGAAGGGTGATTGACTGACAGAGAAGGGTGATTTAATTCCTCAGCATCTCCCAGCGTCCTAACTTTCCTGGATGGTATGGAATGGGATGGCGATGTGAGGGAATTCAATCTTACATCCTGCCCCTTGTCCTGCCTGTAAGATTTCCCTGTTATAACTGGTATTTCCCCCTTGGTGTTGCGTTGATTCAATCGTGCCCTGTTCCTGTACATGGCTAATATGTGTGTTTGTAGGTCGGGTTTGTAGTTCTGTAGGATTTTGTCTCTGTATGCTGACACCAACCTGAAATGGAGAAAAATAGATCAGATTAACCATGTATTATTACTAGTAGTTGTTGTAGTAGTAGGTGGGGGCGCTCACCATCCATTCACTCGATGTAGTGCTGCTTTGGGTGTCTGCCCTTTCCTCTCTTCCTTCCTTCCTCTTCTGTCTTTCTTTCCTTCATTCTTTCCTTGTCCTGTCTACGGGTGACTTTACAGTCCCTCTTCTGTCTTTCTTTCCTCTATTCTTTCCTCTTCCTTCTTCCTATGGGTGACTCTACACTGAGTGACAAGCCCAGTGGTTTCCTGTACACCAGGAAACCATTTACTATGCTGGGTAGTAACCATATAACCAAATTACGGCGTCTGGTGGTTTAGTGGGTAAATAAGGCGCTCCAATCGGATTGAGCCGGTGCAGGTTTATATCCAAGGGATGGTTGGGGTTTACTGTTCACGTAATGCCACTCAGGGATGAGTGAGGCTGGTCATTCTCATCTTAAATGTCAGTACCAACTTGCCCAGCCTCGGGCTCCTGCGCTCCTCAGGGGGCAACATAGGACTGGATGATGGATGGACGGATGGATTTATTATTATTAGTAGTAGTAGTAGCATTAGTATTATGGAAGGTGCTAAATAGGGTGAAGTTGAGGGATAGGATAGGTAATATGAATAAGAGTGATGTGAGTTTGGGGGGAGGGCGACCACGCTATCTGATTGTAGATATATAAACAGAGACAGAGAGATGGATAGACAGATAGACAGACAGACAGATAGATATATAGACAGACAGATAGATAGTCGGTACACTACATCAGCGAGTTACAAATGCCCAGTGCACCTTGTAAATGGGTGTCGTGCGATGAGTACAGTGGTGGGGGCGCCGTGAAGCAGTGCAGCGGCGTGTGTGGGGCCGATGGGCGGGAACACTGCATCAGCTATGTCGTGGATCTGGTGGTGGTCCAGGCCTGTCACGTTAATGCCCGCCAGACCCAGCATGTACCCTAGCATCGTGGTGGTGCCTGCCTGCAAAAGGAATGGGGGTGAGTGTAGTGCAGCGTCTAAACCATCCAAGCATCAGAAGAGACTTGAGTGTGAAATATTGATCGACAATGCAGAGAAACTCGGTAATCAAGGCAAAATAACAGTTGAACCTTCTTCCAAACAGATCATACCTGAAGCAGGTAAAACTAGAAGCCGCTACAATTGCCAAGTTGTGGAAAGGAGGCATATCGAGGCAGTTAAGGAACTTCGTGCTGACCCGAGCATCACCATCAGGAGAGCGGACAAGACTGCATCATATGTTATCACTGACACGTCGGAATATCTACGGATACTCGATTCCATCCTCGGTGATGAAACTAAGTTCAGGAAATTAGACTAAAACCCAACAGAAGGACTGACGAAGAAATAAAACAAGCTCATGGAAGTCAGTAATGCGAACACCAGTGGAATTACGCTGAAGCAAGTAACTGGGGACAACCGACCTAGATACTGTTATGGTGACGTGACAGCCCATAAGCTAGGTAACAAACTCTGCCTCATAAGTCTGCAAATTCCTACTCCCACATCTATCTATCTATCTATATACCTAGGCTGCTTCCCGCAAAAAAAGGGAGGTAGATGAGACAGAACGACACACTCCCAATTTACTCATCCACACACACACACATTTATACCAACACCTCGCGACAAAACTAGAAGCATTATCCACACCCTACGTATCCACAAAATATAGCCTCATTTTAGCCGCAGATTTTCTGGATATTTTCAAAACCAGCAACACACACACGCAAGTATGGCTTCCCTTGATGTGGAGTCACTTTTCACTAATGTACCAGTCGACTGAACCATTAAGTACATCCACGACAGAATGCATAGGAATGAAGACAGCCGGACCTTGAACATACATGAAAACACACTGCGATAAGTACTGGAGCGCTGCACGAAGGAAGCCCTTTCATCTGTTCGAGAGGTATTAGTTACTGGCAGGTGGATGGAGCTGCAGTGAGTCGCCTTTGGGGGTCCTTTTTTGCCAGCTTCATCATGGGGAGCATCGAGGACCAGATATTTGCTGAGGTGGAGAAACCTGATATATACTGCAGATATATCAGCGATATCTTCACTGAGGTGAAAGATGAGAATGAGACAGAAGCCCTTCGACGTTGCCTTCAGGAGTTGGCTGGACTATATTTCAGTGGAGAAAAGCAACACCGGGACTATGGCCTTCCTTGACGTATTAGTTAACCAGCAAGAAGCATCATTCAGCACCACTGTTCATGTGAAGGCTGGCAACCTGGGCCACTGCCTCAGTGGTGACAGTGAGTGCCCAAGAGATACAAAGACTCCACTATAGATGCTTATATACGTAGGGCACTTACCCACTGTGGCAGCTGGAAACAAGTCATTCAAGAAAATGAGACAGCTTCCCAAGTACTGGCCAATAATGGATGTGCCAACGGGGACACTGAACGAGTCACGAGAAGAATTATGGGACTGTGGTACACAGACAAGAATAATAGATCACCACCAGAGGACATCAAACTGTACTACCGATCTATGTTTTCCAGCACTTGTAAAGAAAATGAAAGAATCATGAATCAAATCATCAAATGGAATATTAAGGCAACAGATCCCAGCACAAGAGTGAAGCTAGTCATCTACTACAAAAATAAGAAGACTAGCCAACTACTTCTAAGGAACAGCCCACGCCAGGAGGAGGACGCCCTTCAGCGTTCACGTGTTGTATATAAGTATAGCTATAAAAGAGGGAACCGTGCAGCCCTCCCTTCCACCTATATAGGCATGACAACGATGAAGCCAGTCAGTCGCCTGATGAGCCACAGATATGCAGGAGCCCCTAGGAAAAATGTGCGGCAGGAGCACCGTGTCAGTATCACCAAGGAGGAACTTGAAAGGAACACTGAAGTTCTGGCTCAATGTAGCTACAACCGCCAGCTCCTTGTATAGAGGCATTGTGTATGAAGAAGCTTAACCCTTCAATAAATTTTCAAGCCCAAGATTTACAAGCGTTGCCAGGGATGAGGAGATCTGGAGCGGACGAGATCACAGCCCAATTGATGACGTCAGCAGTCATCGAAACCCAACAGAGAATAATCCCCCGAGTTAGACCTTGATAGATCATACAGCCCTGCTACGGTGATAGGACAGCGCTATCTCTCCCAGCGAGGCACCTACCCGGGCGGGGTGCAAACTCTCGACCTCGCAGTCTCGAGTCAAGCGCTCTACCACTGAGCCCACCTGCGCCCCTCGGAACCCAACAGCCAATCAGAGGGCAGCAACCTAATTAAGGCTCACCTGTGATTCACCACCCAGGTATATAAGGTTCTTTACCGACCACTGCTAACCAGGACTACCAAGCAGAATCTTCCCTTAGCTGATGTGGGCTCTGGAAAGCCGACATTCCGGAATCCGCAGTAAAACAACTACACCACAGACGACACCACAACAGCCGAGGACATGGCCGCCTACGGAGAAACCATCGCTACGAGCCAACAGAAAGCATTGCAAAAAAAGTTAGGTAATACTGAACCTGTCATCACGCTTGATAAAGTATGTCTTAGAGAAAATACTACTAACGCTGGTGTGGTGTTACCTTAGCATTTCTGCAGTAGGCCAGGTGGTGTTTGGTGTCGTAGGTAATGCTCTTAAAGAAGGAGAATCGCTTTAGGTCTTGGTAGTGGCTCTGACACACACGGGCAACCCTCTCTCGCCTCGCCTCCATCACTTCATGCCACTGGAAGTTTGAAAGATGGAAAAAATATATATACAGTATATATATATATAGATAGCTATGGGCGTGAAAAACGAAAAATGAAAAAAAAAAAAGTATATAGTATAGTTTTGTGGAAGACAAAAAAAAAAAAATCGTGGAAATGGTGGAATATAATAATCCAATAATAACTGTGTGTGGCAGTAAAATAATAATAATAATAATAATAATAATAATAATAATAATAATAATAATAATCTGTTCATGATGAAGGTTCATTCATTCATCATCCAATCCAATGTTGCCCCATGAAGAGCGTAGGAGGCCGGGGCTAGGCAAGTTGGGCCTGACATTTAAGATGAGAGTGACCAGCCTCACTCATCCCTGAGTGGCATTACGTGAGCAGTAAACCCTAACCA
>JAGKTI010017134.1:2431-14339 GCA_018397915.1 Birgus latro | reverse complement strand
CACACACACACACACACACACACACACACACACACACACACACACACGGTAAATCACAACCAACCCAATTCCGACCACTCCTGCGCCACTCATATAAGGTTCCTTGTCTAATAATTCAGATCCCTGCTTTACTCCCTGCAGTATAAATTATGGCTCAATTTAAGTTTTTTTTTTTTTTTATGAACACAAGCATTTTTTTTTATTTTTTACAATTTTAGACATTTTACTGTAGTGACTTTTACTTAAATCTCAGTATTCATTTTTTTTTTTTTAATTATTACCACTTCTAATTGTTTTCTTACTAACGTTTAATCTAAATACCGTGATTTTTTTTAAAGTTTCATTCTTAAGTTTTTATTTAACTTGTGGGAGACATTTTGAAGTGCAGGGATTAACAGAGGCTGGCTTTGTTATTAGGCTTTCCCTCATATCAGACAGGTCTCCACTAAAACGAAAGCCTACATTATAGGAAAAAAAGATACCCGTACTAAGTGACAGGAATGAATAAGGGAGGGCGGTGATGGTTCGGACAGTTTTTTAAATAATGTATATTAAAATTCAGGTTTAAGGCAGGAGCGTAATCTGGTTTATGTTAAAATGTTGCCACATCATTTGGCTCTTTAGGCTGATATGAAATTCTTAGCTCTTTTCAGCTTACGAAACACAGGTGACTAATTCGTCCCTATGTATTACTCGGCATATTCTTAAAATTATGTGAATTAGATTGGATAAAAACAAACATTTATTAATTCAAAGACATTTCATTTTCCTGAAGTACAATATTATACTTCAGAATCCAAATGAACCACTTGAATTTGTTAAGAAAAGAAAATAATTTATAACTGAAATAACCTTCACCAGATTCATTAATAACAGACAACCTCTTACTTTCTGCTTCAAAATTATGCATAATTAACCTCTCTCTCTCTCTCTCTCTCTCTCTCTCTCTCTCTCTCTCTCTCTCTCTCTCTCTCTCTCTCGAATATTGACTTCACTTTCACTTTCTAGGCCTTATTTCAGACTGACTTAAGACTTTAAACGCATATTGTAGCCTGCAAAACTGAAACAGAAGTTGCAATACCCCTTCCTGCTTTTTACACTTTTGAGGAATATGTTAAATAAACAAAACTATAAATATACATTCCTTGTTAACTATTAAGAATGGTGTTTCACTATGTGTTCCAATATAAATGATCGAAAGTAGCGTTGTCATTTGAGAAGGTCATTACTTGGTCGTAGTGGAGGGATAGTTCCGACTGTCCGAATCATCCCCCTCCTCAATCATCCAGAATGTAAATTAATTGATGGGTACCCTCAAGTTTCATCCGAGAGAATTTACCATTCTTTCATAGCACAGTTCGATCCTTGGCATATTCATAAAGGTAGAGCTTACGATACACACTCAACTGATTACACAGGATGGGAAAAAAAAAAACGTAAAATCTGACCTGCATGAAAAGGTGTGGCGTTTCTAGCCTGGAGGTTCCGTGTGGTCGACATAAAGAAACTCTGCCACTTTCACGCAAGATCACACGGCCGTAGGTCCCATACGTTTCTCGGGGAATGCACTGTCCAAACCATCACCGCCCTCCTCTATAATCTGGAAAAAAAAAAGTGAGGATACTAAAAATGTATGGAGAAAATGTCTGTTTACCATTATATTAATAAGGAAAAAAGTTAGAATTATGATTTAGAAAACAAGTATAGCTTCAATTTACAGATAATGGAGGAAACCAGAAAAAGCTGTTTGGATTTTTTAATAAATTACTGAGTCAGCTTTTGTATAAAATTAGAAAAAAATGGAACATCATTATACGGCATTCAAAACGTGGAATATAAAAAAAGTGACTGGATTATTTTTTTTTTTATATTTTTAGATCCTGACAAAGAATCTGGGCATGTTACTCCCTTACTACTAAACTGTGTGATAAGTAACCAAGGGACCGAGATGTATGTAGCCTAATAGCTTTCTCAAAGTTCTGAATCGAATCTTTATTCCAATTTGGTCGAAGAGTTGAGGGTCAGACAATGGATTCAACTAACGCTTTTGTGAAGGATGGGTCAAAGGTCAAGGCCAGGTAGACAAATTTAGATAGCTGTCATACAATTTAGTCCAAACTTGGTGGAACGATTGAAGGTAAGGCAAGAACGAAGGAATTCAGTTTTGAAAGCAATCAGTCAAGGTCACAGGGGAAAATAAAGCTTGTCATCTACTCTCTGTCTGCAGTAGTTTTGGTAACGCATAATAACGAATTTACCAGAATAATTAAAATGAAGGAAATTTCGAAAGTGTGCTTCATTTTTTTTTTTTTAAATTTACTACCATCGAAAATTGATTTAAAAGATGCTTTCTATCTAACTGACGAAATATTTTACGAACCATAAAGTTCTGTTTCTGACAGGAATATCTGGGAGGAAGAGATTTACTTTTCTTTGTGTATTCTTAATGTTACAGAAAATGATATATAATGGTCACACATGAAACGTCGTAAATTTAAAAATATGTTCTTACCCACTACTCTCTCTCTCTCTCTCTCTCTCTCTCTCTCTCTCTCTCTCTCTCTCTCTCACTACACAAACACTTCCCAGCCTTTCTCCCTTTCTCTCTCCATTATCTTTACGTCCTTCTTCCCTCTCTTCCCTTCCCTCATTCACTCTTTCCCCTCTTCTCCATTTTTCGCGGTCCCCTCTCCCTTCCTGCCTTCCTGCCAGACGGGCTATCAATAATGCATCACCTTTCAATTATCTTCTATTTATATCAATATTGCATCTATCATCGCCCCATCCCGCCACCCCTTGTAACCAAATTTGTCTCTCGTCTTCCTCTCTTTCGTGGCCCCTGCTTCCCCTACCCAAGTCTCTCTTTCTCTGGCTTTTCTTCTATTTTTTTCTTCCTCTCTTCTTTCCTCGCCTCCCTATCTCATATCTTGTGCCTCCTGTCTCCCCCTACGTACGTTACCTTTGTCTGACTCCCTCCTCTTCCCCCTCGCCCCCTCCCTCCCACTCTCTGATGACAAGACAGTTATAAGGCACACATGGTGAAAGAGAAGACAGTAAACAGTGCTATGCTCCTTGCTTAATAAGTCCGTTAATTATTCACCCAACAAACTAAGAGGCAGTCAGTGGGGCTCGAACTCATGTCAGACCGACTTCAGGACATGAGACCAGTACGAAACCGACCGAGCCATGGATTCGCCATTTCTATTCTTCCCTCCATCCTTCAGACCCCCTCTTTATAACTATCTTGTCTTCATAATTATTGTTTCCCCTCTTCTTCTAGTTTTGTCTTTGTCTTTTTCAACACATTTCCTAGCACAAGACCCTAACATTCACTATTTTTTCTTCTCTGTCTTCTCCCCTCTTTGTCAACCTTTTTCATTTGCTCCCTTTCTTATCACACCCTTCCACTTCCCCTCCTTCCCTGTTGTTCCCCTCTTCTGTCTCATCTCTTACCTCTCCCCTCTTATACTCCCTTCCCTCACTCTCCTCAACCACACCCTCTCATTTCCTCTCCTCCCATTTCTTCCCTCTTCTGACTCTCCCTTGCGCCTTCCCACCCTCGATTACTCTTCCTCCCTTTCCATCACCTCCCTTCTTCACACCCTTTCATTTTCTCCTCCTTCCTTGTGTTTCTCCTCCTCTTCCTCTCTTCATTATTCATTTCAGCGCCCCCTCCTTTCCTCCTCAGCCTTCCTTCTATAACACACACACACACACACACACACACACACACACACACACACACTCATTCTCACTCTCACTCTCACTCACTCTTTCGTCTCCCTATTCTCATTCCCTATGTCCCTCCTCCCTCTCTACTTTCTTCGACCCTTTCCCTCTTTCACCCTGGTCTCCCTCTCCTCTCTCTCTCTCTCTCCCTCTCTCTCTCTCTCTCTCTCTCTCTCTCCTCGGCTTCTCCCTCCATGGCTCTCCGTTCATCTAATTGTTTTCCCTCTCCCCACCCTTCCCAATGCTTGTCCATCATTTAACTCTCTTGCTCTCACTGTCTCACTTCACCCTCTCTTACCCACTCACTCAACTCTCTCACTTAATCTCCTCTGACACTCACTCACTCACTCACACACTCTCCCAATCTCCTCCACCACCTCTCTCCCTCTCTCTGCTCTTACTTCACCCCATCTTGTTCTCATTTACCCATTTATTGTTTAAGCAAGCGACCGGGAATGCTATATACATGAAACAGGACGACAGAACACCAAACCTTAGTCCTCTCGGGAACCATTAATGCTACAGTGACTCTATGGAAATGGCTACAAGGCTCCTGAAATAAATTATATGTTATGTGGACTTCTCAAAATTCTCCACCGTACTGAAAAAAAGGAAAAATCAAAATAAATGACCACAGTACTGGGTCATCTCAAACTATTAATGCAACTTCAGACCTACGCACATAATTGAAAACCTTATGAAAAAGTAAGCGGTGTTGCCAAAGTGACATTATTTGCACCCTACTGTTGAAAAGGCAAGTAATAATAATAAAAAAATTAATAATAATAATAACAATAATAATAAAAGTAATGAAATAATAAAATAAACAGACCACCAAAACTAGGTTACCTTGGAAATTTTTAAAGCTACTGCGGACCTACACACGTCCTTTGGAAGCCTATGGGAAAGTAAAAGGTGTTAAGTAGCTTATCTCAAAATTTCAGTGTGTGCATTAATATCAGGGTAATGGAATGGCACACAACTTTACCTAAAACTAGAGGGGCATTCACCTTGGAAATAAATAGAGACATTATGTTCTCTGTCATTGTCTGTCTGTTGGAGTGGACACGCATTACAACCTTCACTGATGAAGACAAAAGAAAGTGAATTAGATACTTAGTCCTAATTCTTATTCGGTTATCTCTCGCTGTCAGTAACTTGATCCTGCACACACATTCATCTCTCCAACTCTCCTATCCATACCTCTTTCAGATTCTCTCTCATCCATTCAGGCAGCCCTACCTCGATTTCATATTAGAATGCAATCATCTCATTAACGCATCACTTTAATGCATTTACGTTGTATGAAATCGTGTAATTGTTCCCTGATACCCCCGGTGTGAGAGCGCAAATAAAGACACCAAATGCATCAATCACTGTCACTCTCTCGCGCAAACCCCTCTCTGTTTCATTCTCTCCCACTGCTTTTTATCGCTCACCCACTCAATCAGGTCTGTCTACTAGCTTGGAAGTCATTTAACCCCTTTACTACTGAGACGGGTGCTGGAGAGGGACGCCTTCGCACGGTGGCACGGATATGACCTGGGGATTCGCTGCCCGGTTAAACAAATGTCTTGATTCCTTATCTATCGCCCAAGAGTAGGTTCGTGGACTGCAGGAACATGGTAACTTTGGCCAGCAGTTCACCGGGTTCAGGTCCAAATGAACCAATAACAAAACATCAACAAAATAACAGCAAATGACGACGATGATGTAATTCCCAGCTTAATCTTTCTGACTCCAAAAGAGATATTTCTAAGTCAAGGGAGTTGGATAAAGTCTTCAACAGCTTCTTTAGTACGGTAGATAATCCCGAGATTAATACAATCATGTGGAGGCGGGAATAAACTAAAATAAGAAGTCTTTGTATTCGTGAGAGTGAGAGAGAGATACTATTCAGCCAAAACCACTCTCAACCAAAACCGATCATCAATGCACCTTGCAGCTGGCGAAGATTGTACTGTTAACAAAAACTTCTATGTCTTCCACGCCTAAACATATCCTTCAGAACAGGATGTACGCTCAGGTAGATACCAAATGGCCAGTAATGAAGTGATATAACCAATTGAACGTTTTTGCTGTTATCTAGAATCACTCAAACCACTAAGTTTAATCCCCTTGAGAAACAACATTCGTGTTTAAGTCGGATCAAAAGTTATGACAATTGGGGGAAAAAAATCGTTATCCACACGAAAATATACCTGATATTAAACGGAATAATTTATCAGGAACTATAACTACCAAGTACACTGCAATATATAGGAAGGAGAAGAGCGACTCCACAGGAAATACATCCAGCCTGGCAACTCAAGCTACAAAAAAACACTATGTTTAAAGATAACATAGCAACATAAAAGGGCGTTTTTTTTTTTTCACTTACTGATCACTGTTGTTGAGCTGCATCTAACTATGTCAGAGTCCATGTCATCCTTTACTGTATACATTGCTTAGTTAGTTAATTTAGTTACTAGGCCTTAGAAATCCTGGTCGCAATAATAATCTTTTCTGTTAAGGCTAAATAAACAATGACGGCACACTAACACACTTCGTTTGCATCATGATCCACACAAGCGCACAACATAAACATATGCAAACATCCAAAGTCAAAAAACTCACAAACACAACCTACAAATAAATCTCCACCTGACAAAGCAAACTCAGTCTCCGTTCCAGGCAAAAAACCGCAACAGTAAGGTGAATTAAGACTGGATTCTCCTTTCTCTCCCCAGCGTCACACCCCCGCCGTGCCTAAGCTGCCGTCACGACCCACCGAGGACAGACCTGACGAGGCATCCCAGGGCCTCACCCGTCACCCTGCCCCCTGACTACTCTTCCCCCTGCCTCCTGTCTGCTCTTCCCTCCAACCCCCTGCCTACTCCTCCCCCCGCCCACATGTCTATTCGTTCCCTTGTCCCCTGCCTACTTTTCCCGTCATCCCCTTCTTACTTTTCCTCCCGACCCCCTTCTACTCTTTCCTCCAACCCCCTGCCTACTCTTCCCTCCCCGCCCCCCTCGCCTCCCCTGCCTCTCTCCCACCCCCTCCGGCTCACCTGCACACTGTCAATACCTGAGCAATGGCAGGTAATGGCGCGTGGTCGAGTCATTAGCGATACACTCGACCCGGGCGCCAGAATCGAAGTGAAATAGGCCGAGACGCTGACGGATCCGCTTGGGTTATGGGGAGGTGGCGGCGCTGGTGGGTGCGAGGAAGGAAGGGTGACTGACAAGCATCCAAACTTTCCCCTAAAAATGCGTTTTCTTAGCCAGGGTAAGTTTACCTCTAAGGAATACAAAAGAACTATACCTGAGAGTTTACCAGCGAATCCAAAGTGGCTAACGAAAAATAAGCAGCCTAATAATGAAATTAATACAGAAATGCAATATTAAGTGAATTCATAAAAGAAAGACGGCTTTACATATCTGATTATGATCTCATACCAGTAATAAAATGTTGACAAAAAATATATAGTCACAGTATAGTAAACTGCAAGTCCAGAATAAAAAACAATTTTCCTCTCAGCTTTTCTGTTATTTTATAAACTTTTATTCGTTGAGTACTTGCTTCAATATTAAATTCGGGATTATCTAATTCTAAAGAGTGGGACTGAGTGATTAGGTGCGCTAACTCAAGGGAGGATGCTACCGAAAAACAAAGATTTATAAAACCTTTTCCTTAATAAGACAATCAGTAATTTTCCATTCCAGGTCCCAACTTTCAGCTCAAGGTGACAAACATACTGGGGCAAATATGACCCTGAAAAATGTTTTGTGGTCGGCCTGGGCAATGAAGGAGAAGGATTTCATGACCAGGTAACACAATTATGTAGGGAAGGCAATGAATACCACATCTTCTTGCATATAAACTAGTAAAATACCTTCCTTTGCTGCGTCGTCGCCTGTACCTGCTCGATCTAGGCTCTCCTGTCAAATCGCAGACACCTCCTTACCTGAAAAAGGGAGAGAATACATATTACTGGAATATGGTGGGAGTGAGAAAGGGCTGGGGGTAGTGATGAGGGCGGGTTAGGGGAAGTGGTGAGGGCGGGTTAGGGGAAGTGGTGAGGGCGAAGGGGTAGTGGTGAGGGTGTGGGGGTAGTGGTGAGGGCGAGGGGGTAGTGGTGAAGGCGAGGGGGTAGAGGTGAGGGTGTGGGGGTAGTGGTGAGGGCGAGGGGGTAGTGGTGAAGGCGAGGGGGTAGTGGTGAGGGTGTGGGGGTAGTGGTGAGGGCGAGGGGGTAGTGGTGTGAGTGAGTGGTAGTGGGGGGTGAGGCAGTTAAAGATTCATGCAAGTAAACCAAGACATTACTAACATATTTCTAAAATAGTTTCTCTTAATAACTGTTATGGTCTAGACAACTATTTTAACTAATTCCAGATAATTTAATTTAGTTGAGTCAGAGGAAAATTAGTATCAATACTATAGTTATTTCACTAACTTGGCCCAGATTTTCATTCATTTGTAGCTCAAATTCACGTAGAACAGTAGCAGAAAGACTATCACAGCTCTACCTCCTTCCCATAGCACTACTTCGTGACTAGCACCATATTCTATTGCTAATCTGTAGCTACGGCTTAGTATTCAAGATGGAGAGTTGGCAGTTATAGGCCAGGTCAGAGTAAAAATAGTATAGTACTAGTAATTCTCTATTGGTCGGGACAACTCTAGTATTCTCCTTTAGTTTACTCCAGACAGGTTTTTTCAGTCGAATGGGTCACAGAAGCCTGGGTGTTAATGTCACCCGACAATTAGGTTCCCAGTCGTACCCAATTCGATCCCTTCTTTATTGCCCTTAAAATTGCTTTCCAATTAAGATAAGCAAGGTAGAGAGAAAAATATGTGGATCCTCGTACGTAAGAAAAACATCGTCAACATCGGGCGTTCGTAAACTAACAAAAACAAACTGCCGGTAGCGTAATAAAGTGCGGGCGTGTGTTGTTGAATTAAGTCATATTTCGCATTCAATTCATGGTCCATTGTTGCCCCGGTGAGGTACGCTGTCCACCCAGTTATATATGCACTTACACCCACTTATTAAGGTGTTGCCAATTTAGCGTTTCTTTTTCCGCTACACCTAGAGACATTTACTTCCATTTAGCTATATCTTCTAACGTTTAGCGACAACAAATTTAGATACACTCTGAGATTTTTTGGAGTTTTAGCTATATTCCGGTGATTATAGATCCTTTTTATGTCCGTTTTTTAGCGATTTTCTTAAGATTTTTCCACTCAGCGACTTTCAAGCGGTTTTTTGACAGCAAGTTCAGCGCCTGGAAGTGGCAACCCTAAACTTACATTTTTCAGCACAGATGTGGAAGGGTCACTGTGCTTAACCCCTTCAGTACGGTGACACCTTTATAACATCCTGGTTTTTACTGTTGTGTTTTTATTCGGTTTCTGACGGTTTTCCATGCTTTCACTTTAACTCTGGTAGCCATTTTGACTGTCGGGTTGCAATAATACACTAACATAAGGTTATGCTCAGCAGGAAGAAGTGCAATAACAGGGATGTAAAGGCTTATTTTATCTTTCTACCGGTGAGCGTCGTCAAATAATCAGCAAAAGGATGATTATTTGCGCCAAGTTAATGTGAAAGGGCTATCGATTTCTACCACTGAGAACGTGTAATAAGCTACAAAAGGACAACAAAATTGGGCCAAGGTAAGGTGAAAGAACTATAATAATGAAGGGGGATTAATTGTGGCTGCATCTAACACTGCGGCTCTAGTTCTCATGGTGAATAAATGTTTCAAAAAATCAAGACTAAAGCAGAAAAGGTCGCCATCGCAGTCAACGGGTTAAGCAAGGGATGGGTAAGTTTGATAGTGTTCCCAGGTAGAAATGAACCCTTCGCAAGTGGTGATGTAATTTTTAACTTTATTATTGACTACCAACGATTTTATTCATTGTCAGGGATAGATACGGCCTTCATGAGCCCCTCCACTACTAAAGACCCTTCTCAATTGTTTAAAATAGTTTGATGGCAGTCTTATTAAAATAAATTAGATATAGCCTGCATCATCCCCTTCACTACCAGAGGTCCGTCACAAGGTGAATAAAATTGGCGACAGCTTGGATTAAATATTAGGTCACTGTTCTGAAATAACTTATTTTATGTGTGGTTGTTATTTTATAAGCATGTGAGAAACAAAACTTTTCCGAGTAAACGAAGTACTTTTCCAAGTAAATGAGGAACGCGATATTTCTAGGCAAAAGAGGAACAAGAATGATCCACGCAAATTATACGAACTGTTAAAGAACGTATGGAAAATCTCTCTTGAGAAAAGGACCAGTAATTATCTATGCAATTGTAATTAGGTACAAACTTTCAATCCAAGTGGAGGGATGTTTTTCTAGCATATGAACGAGCTTAAATTTACAAGGCAATCCAGTGACATGAATAATTTAAGTAACCTGACCAAATTTATTTAGTATAATGAACACAATTTATGCAAATGAAAAAGAAGTGTTAGAGGAAATAAGGAACAAATTAAGTACGCACATGAGGGCACGACTTACCTAAGCAAATTATAAAAAAATTTCTTGGCAAACGAACATTAATTTTCTAAACAATTGAAACGCAGACATAATTATCCTACTAAGTATTTCAGGCACTGGTGTTCAGCCTTCGCTCTCTCTCGTATTTCAAGCAATTTACATGTTCAGCGAAGCAATTTGCATGTTCATTGGGTAATGAGTCAAGAGTGGGGGAAATGTGAAGTGTGCAGTAAAGAGAACACAAAACAGAACATAACAAAACACACAATAGAAAAGTAGACTCCTCCGAAACACGAAATGAGTTTAATCCCAGTGTCCTATGAAATGGGCCATACACACACATGCATTCACGATTCAAGCCCCTGGAATCCTGGCCCACCTCACAGGTACACCTTTTCACAAGTTATTTTATGATGATCAAAGTCAAGGAATTATTACAAGAAAGCCAGTCATTTTTATACATACAGAACTCAAAATTCAGCTGACATTATGGCATTCTCCTAACTCTTTCATTTCATTTGTTAATATTCGCCTCGGGATTTAATTCCCTTTAATGTCGTTCAGTGTCAATTATCAGGAAGAATTACTACGCAGATAATGCTGAAGAATGGTCAGAAGCTTTTTCTACAAATCCCCTCACTGCAACAGTTGTGTTCAAACGTATGTATTTTTACTCTTGCTGATATTAGTCGATTAAATTGAGTTCAGTCTTACCATGCTAATGAAGAAAAAATAATGTCTATAATCCCTTCACGGCGGAAACTTTACTTGCTATCAACAGACGATATTACTCAGTTTAAAGAACCTCAGCGCAGCGAATGGTTTAATTTACACAGAACTACCAGTTTGTGATGAATCAATGAAGCGTAATATTATGTGATGGTTATATGCCCAACTAAGTGCTGAAAGTTACAGTAGTTGTATATGTAGTCCATCTTAACGTTTTAAAAGTTGCAAATGCTTAACTGGCACTTAGTTGAAACTGAACGTCCTCGCTGCACTTAAACTGGAAGTTGCAGCTGTCCTTGTTGCAAATGGGTTACAAGTTGCAACTGTTCTCTATGCACGTAAGTTAAAAGCTGCACTTCTCTTATTTGCACTTAAGTTAGACGTTGCAGCTGTTCTGTTTGCAAGTAAGTTCGAAGGTGCTGTTGTCCTATTTGCACTGAGGTTAGAATCTGATAATATTCTCGCATATAAACTAAGCTGCATGTTGATCTAGTAAGAAGTAATAGGAGAAGGCAAGCATAGCGGGAGTGGAGGGGGATGGGGGCACATAGCGTCCCTTCCTCTCATCCTGGTCCTTTATGATTTTATTCAGCTTAGACATCGAACTGTTGGGAATAAATTTTACTAGGGCAAGATTTCTCGTAGTCTAGTCATTTGGGGGGCTGCATCTAATTCCTTTTGATTGAACAGTCTCCCCAGAGCTGAATCAAATCGTCTTAAGATTTACAAAAATATTAAGCTGAAGGAGTAACAATTTCTTTAATCCTCTCATAGCAAGGGGTTAATCAAGTCACTAACTCCTCCAGTCCGATTAGTCTCTCCAAAACTAAATAAAAGTCGTATGGAGAAGGCAAGAATAAAATTAAACTAAGCTGCCTGTTGGTCTAGTAGTGAATAAAGGGATGAGGAGAGTATTGCTAGGAAGAACGTCAACTACAGAGCGAGCCCCCCCCCCCC
>JAGKTI010017133.1:0-18776 GCA_018397915.1 Birgus latro | reverse complement strand
TTTGTATTAGCAAAGGCAATTGTTTATATACTTGAAGAGTTAATGATATATGCTTATGAATAAGTGTAGGATTCCCACAGCTGTTCACTGGCGTCTGGCAACAGGTAGATAGATACTTTGTTGCTTTTCTTGGTTAGCAGATCTTTTTAAGTGTTTATGATGGCATTGGTGTCTGTCAGGGTAGGATGTGGTGGTTTGTGATTTTGGAGGGAGAGAGAGAGAGAGAGAGAGAGAGAGAGAGAGAGAGAGAGAGAGAGCATAGGTGTACAGTACATGTGTTTCTTTGGGTAGGGTTGTTTCTGAAGGGTGGATGTCTGGTTATGGTTTTTGAAGGCTCCAGTTGGGCAGGAGATTTGGGCTGGCTGTTGTGGCCATGTATGTCTAGGTAGTGGTTATGTACAATCTCAGATATTAGAAATAAAGTATTTATGAAAAAAAAAAATGGATGATGAGCAGTCATTGGCAGAATGCGAATAGTGTAGATGGTCGGACCCGATTACCTGTACTTTGAAATTCCATATGCTTTTCACAGCACAGTTTTTTTTTTAATGGAGGTCGTTTTAGAGGGGAGAAACAGTATGTATCTTGGTGAAATTTAGTGTTAAGTGGAGGGTGAGAACAGATGTAATCTCTGTGTAAGGTAGGTTTTGAATGGGTGTTGTTGCTGGGTAGTGACTATACACAGTAGCCAAAACAAGTATCTGTGCAGGAGGGGGTCATTGTTTCCAAAATTTTAAATGTAATGAGTGATATCTCAGGAGGGTTGCTATGCATGATCTTACCCACCTCTGTTTAGTGCTGTTATGTAGGGATAAAAAAATATTTGATTGCTGTCTCTCAGTACGGGGAGATAGTTGTTGACACTGGTAATATTTGGCTGGAGAAGAGATGTGAAGTGACTGGTGAAGGCGAGTAAGAAGATAGTGGATGAGGAGTTAGGGAGGAATCTGAGTGTAAAGTGGAGGGAGAGTAAGAAATTGTTTTGGAAGGAGGTAAAGAAAGTAAGACAGTGTGAAAAGGGAAATAGTAGGGGAGTGAAAGATGGGAATAACAGATTGCTGGTGGAGAAGAGAGAGAAATTGAGAAGATGGAAGGAGCACTTTGAGGATTTGTTGAATGTAGAGAGTGAGAGCAGTGCGAGTGTAAGTGACTGGGGAATGGCTGGGAGAATAAGAGGTGAGAGGAGGGAGGAAGAGATCAGTAGGGCAGAAGTAGTGGAAGCAATGAAGATCAAGATGGGAAAGGCCCCAGGAATTGATGGAGTGTGTGGTGAAATTCTGAAGTATGGGGGTGAGATTGTTGTGGAATGGATGTGGAAGTTGCGTAGATTGGCTTGGGAAGAGGGAAGGGTTCCAGAGGACTGGAAATCAGGTATAATTGTTCCTTTATATAAAGGAAAAGGGGAGAGAGAAGTATGTGGGAATCATAGGGGTATTTGCCTTCTTAGTGTGACTGGAAAGATATATGGTAGAATACTTATTGACAGGGTTAGGCATATAACAGAGGAGTTAGTTGGAGAAGAGCAATGGGGATTTAGGAAGGGAAAAGGGTGTGTAGATCAGATATTTGTTCTAAGATGTTTAGTGGAGAAGTATCTAGAGAAGGGAAAGAAGGTGTATGCTGCCTTCATGGACTTGGAGAAAGGTTATGACAGAATAGATAGGCAAGGTATGTGGAAGGTTTTAAGAATATATGGAGTGGAGGGAAATTTGTTGAGTGCTGTGAAGAGTATGTACGAAGGAGCTAGGGCTACTGTGCGAGTGGATGGTGAGCTGAGTGAGTTCTTTGATCTGAATGTGAGACTGAAACAGGGTTGTGTGATATCTCCATGGCCGTTTAATATATACATGGATGGGGTTGTAAATGAGGTGCAAGGTAGGGCAGTGGATGTGGGCGTGGCTCTGTTGAATGAGGGTGAGATGTGGAAGATTCCGGTGTTGTTGTTTGCTGATTGTTAGTGTGTGTGCGCACGCACACATCTGCTGAGTCACGGGCGATGGCGTCATCGGGGGGGTTCCTGTGGTGTGCAGCCGGGAGCCCTGGTAGTTCACGTCGTAGAGCCGTACGGGTGAGTGCGGATTGTCTAGTTCCAACATTTTGGTAGCAGAGCGTAGTTCCAGAATGGCGTTGTGTTCGATCAAGTGGCCTCCAAAATTGGAAAATGATTCTGCATATGAGAGCTGGAAAAAAGACATTGGCATTTGGTGCGAACTAACGGACCTAGCAGCAGAAAAACAAGCTTTAGCTATTCACTTGTCATTGTCTGGGAGAGCGAGGGTGGCGTCCTCGCAGATTGAAACAGATGTTTTAAAGCAGAAGGATGGTGTTCAGACCCTGCTGAAGAAATTAGACAGTTTATTTCTCGTGGACAAAGGACGTCGACAGCTTGCAGCGTTTTATGAGCTATATAACTTCAGAAGAGGCAGTGATATGAACATTCGGGAGTTCGTGACAGAATTTGAGCATGTTTACTTCAAATTTACCAAGCAGGACATGGAACTGCCAAATTCTGTGATGGCTTTTATGCTCTTAGCTGCATGCAAACTTTCAGACAGTGAATGACAACTAGTGATGTCCGCGATAACTGAGGTGACATACGAAAATATGAAATCTGCCCTGAATCGTATTTTTGCTGGTGAAATTGGCAGGCAGAACGAGGCATCCGTGTCCGCCCGGGAGGTGAAAGACGAACCAGTATTTTGGAGTGACGAAGTTGAGGGTGATGAAACTCTTTATGCTAGAGGTACTCGACGAGGACGAAGAATGTTGCGGGTGGTGCAATACGTGATCGATGTCATGGTAGTGGCCGATGTTCAACCGTATCTGTTAGAATTCCCCAACGCTCATCCACCGGCAAGAGGCAGAACCCACTTGGGCCTGACGGAAAGGTATCGAAGTGTTTCGTATGTGATTCTAGATTTCATTGGGCACGTGACTGTCCGGATGCATACGAAAACGACAGCAGTCGAGAAGAGAATTCTGAAACAGTGCATCTGTCGTTGTTTATGGGCTATGCGGATGATGCCGCTAGTAGAGGTAAGTCACAGACTCTAGTAGAAGAATCTAAGGGATGTGCTCTTCTAGACACAGGGTGTTCTACAACTGTATGTGGAGTTGAATGGATCAATTGCTATCTAAGTGAGCTCACTGATTATGAACGTGATGCTGTAAAAGAAGAAGCGTCATCCTCAACGTTTACTTTTGCTGATGGTGTCACAGTTTCTTCCCTCAAACGTGTTACTCTGCCCTGCTACATTGGAAACATGCGTGCTACCATCGCTGATGTTGTGGACTGCAATATTCCCTTGCTGTTGAGTAGACGTTCCATGAAAAAAGCAAAAATGTTGATTAACCTTGGAACTGACCAGGTCAAAATGTGTGGAACTATCATTGATTTAAGGTCCTCATCTTCAGGCCATTACCTACTTCCAGTTTCCTTTTGACTAGATCATGAATTTTGTGAAACAATTATGTTGGCAACTCGTGGGGGTGATGTAGAAAAAAACCGCTTTGAAGCTTCACAGGCAATTTGGACACCCAACATCGGCAAAACTAATTAAACTGATCACAGATGCGGGAATTAAAAGTTCAAAACTGGAACAGGCTGTCAAGGCTGTATCTGATGCTTGTACAGTCTGTTGCAGATTTAAGAAAGCCAAGCCCCGGCCCGTAGTCGGTTTGCCCATGGCATCTAAGTTTAACGAAGCCATAGCCATGGATTTAAAAGCTTGGGGAAGGCATTATTTCTTAGTCCTTGTTGATTTGGCGACCAGGTATTGTAATGCGATAGTAATCACAGATGTGTGCGTGCGCACACACACTAACACTGATGATACAGTATTGTTGAGTGAAGATGAATGGGAGTTGCAAGGTTTGGTTAATGAATTTGGGACAGTGTGTTAGAAAAGGAATCCGAAAGTTAATGTAAACAAGAGTAAAGTTATGGTGTTTGAGAGGAATGAAGTCACAGAATTCACAATGAGGTTGGATGGTGAGGATATGGAGAATGTGAGTGCATTCAAGTACTTGGGTAGTGTGATGAGTAAGGATGGAAGATTTGGGGATGAAATACTTGAAAGGGTACAGCAGGGAAGGAAGGTTGCTGGTTCACTGAAAGTGGTGATGAGAAATAGGGACGTGAGTATGGAAGTCAACAAGTCACTGTATGATAGTATTGTGATCCCTACCCTGATATGTGGAAGCGAGGCATGGACCTTGCTAGAGGGTAACAAGTCAAGATTGAGAGCAGTGGAAATGAGTTACTTGAGAGGAGCATGTGGAATGACATGGAGGGACAGGTTGACGAATGAAAAAGTGAAGGAACGTTGTGGGGTGGATGTGGACGTGGTTGAGAAGATTAGGAGAAATACACTGAGGTGGTTCGGACATGTGGAGAGAATGGAGAATGAAAGACTGACTAAGAGGGTGTATGCAGGTGGGGTGGAGGGAGGGAGAGGGAGAGGAAGACAGAGGATGAGGTAGAGGGATGGAGTTGAGAGGTATATGGGGGAAGGGGGAGTGAGCTGGGGGGAGGTTAGGCGAATGATGGGTGACAGAGTGACTTGGAGGTGTTTTGTCTGCAGCCACCCTCTGCAGGATTAGGGCGTCGGGCTATAGATAGATATATTAATTGATTTATATAGCCCTTGGCTTAGTGCATACAAATTGCCTTGATACTGAATGGCAAGTAATAACTAAATCATAAACCCAAGATTGTTATTAAGTATCACAATGCACAGTATAAACACTTATTTAGGATGCCATGTCAGGTGTCTATAAGGAGAAATTATATACCTATACTTATTTAGAGAGTGGTTACCATTTACTGGAAGATACAAGCCACTACAAAAATGAAAGGTCAGGCTTTTACAGGTTTATTGCATTGTGAAGTGAGAATCCCACCTTAAATGTCAGGACCAACTTGCCTAGCCCCGGGTTCCTGTGTTCCTTGTGGGGTGACATTGGATTGGATGAGGGATGGATTGATGGATGGATGGATGGAATAATATCATAAAGCTGTTTACAATATTGCAAACTTGATGCCCCAGAAATTATCACCATAAATCTCCAGTCTTAAACGCAGTGTGTCCAGGCATCTTGAACTGAACGGATCTTGAATTTGGCTTTCATTTTTTTATATTTTTCCTTGGAAGAAACAGTCTTGCAGACTTCTCATATTCCTTCACATGTAGTTATGCACAGATACTTGTTTTAGCTACTCTTCAGTATGAACTATGATTATAAATTATAAATTTAGTTTTATCAGTGAAGTAAAAAAAAAAAAAAAAAGGATTGTCGACGGCCACAGTCAGTGGCAGATGGTTGGGGCCTGTGACCTGTGCTGTGAAATAATATCATATGCTTTTCACAACACATTCCGTTTTTGATGGAGGTTGTTTAGGTAGGGGAATTAAAA
Source organism: Birgus latro (assembly GCA_018397915.1). NCBI lineage: Eukaryota > Metazoa > Arthropoda > Malacostraca > Decapoda > Coenobitidae > Birgus > Birgus latro. Next base: position 13,360 of record JAGKTI010017133.1, on the reverse strand, counting down.
ACTGTGTGAGGTGTTGAGTTAGGCAGAGGAAGAAGAGGGAAGTGTAGTGTTGGGTAGAGGAGGAAGAAGGAAGTGTAGTGCTGGGTAGAGGAGGATGAGAGATGGTGCTGAGGCACTGCATGTAGTGGTGTAGGTTTTGAATGGTTGTAATGGCTAGGTAGTGAGTATGCATAGGGTTAAATATTGATAGGAAGGGGGGGGGGATGCAATATAAAACACAGAAAATGATCACACATTTTATTTGGATGGAGGTTGCTTTTAAATTAATTATAGGCTTGCCACTTTCATCTAAAATGTCAGGACCAGCTTGCCTAGCCCCAAGCTCCTACACTCCTTTGTGGGTCGACACAGGATTGGATAATGGATGGGTCAGTGGTCAAGTGATTACTTCCTTGGTGGTTTCAATGGCCATAATGCTTTTATTTTCTGACAAAATGGAGGCAGACTGCAGGGTCAGTTTAACTAGTAACCATGGAGACTTATGTCTGTCTTGTGACTAAGTTTCATGGGATTGGTCCAATTCTGTCAGATAAAATTGATCTAACTTATTGTGAAGATACATAGTGAGGCTGGGAGGTACGCACTCCATAAGTCTGTGCGAAGGTCCCGTTGGTGTGTGGTGGTTTAAGATGTTCACGTGTTTGCGTTTTTCTGGACTGAGTGTCCCATGGTTGTCCTGTGTCTGGGTGTTTAGCCACGAGGGATCTTTTGCATTGAGAATACCAGCTATTATTGCATTGGTGTTGGTCTGGAATGAAGGAAGTCATGAAATTAATAATTATGAAGTGATGATGTAGAGAAAAATATGAGGCAGTTAGGATTCCAGAGGCTTAAATGGTCAGTGAGTGTTTGGCCCTTTTTATTTGACATGGCCTGGTTATATCAGTGCCACCACATGAAGGTGTCTCCCCAGCATCACATTTTTATAACAATTAGGTGCAGAAGGTGAGAAGTGTGAATGTTGGGGATAGGGTTGTGAGAGGCTGACTGAAAAAGACCTGGGATGAAATCATAGTGTGTGACCTCAGGGGTAAGGAACTAAATAGGGAGGTTGCCAGAGATCGGGCAGCTGTTAGGTGACTAAGGGCAACGCAAGCATGTTGGAACCTTTACTAATGATACAATATGAGCTATATGAAAATACCGAATTCTTCTACAGGCCCGTCATGTGCTATAAATTTCAAAGGTGCTCCAGAACCTTAGTTTATATATGCATAGGATTGAAATTTATTAAACACATTCATTTGAGAGCTAGTGGCACATTTTCCACACTATTACAAACTGAACATGTAGAAAGTGTGATTTTCATTTATGCATAATGCCAGCAAAAAGCAATTCCTCATTTAATAATTGACATATATTCCCGTAAATTGCTGAAAGGCGAACATCCCTTGAAGTTAGGGTTAGGTTCCAGCAAGAGGGGCTTTTCTCAAGCATTTAAGGATCATATGTAAGACAGGAACTAAGTATCAAGACATGTATTAATGTTGAATTAAAATTAGTAATATTTTTTGATAAATTAACGTTCATCTTTCACAGCACACTTTTGAGATTAACTAAGATGTATGTTATGTGAATAGTGTTTGTATTTTTGACTGACAGATTAATAGAGAAATTGTGCTTAGTGAAAGTATCTTAAATGAGGAATTACTGACAAGGGTTTGCCATTAAGCTTTTATTATCATTATTTTTGTTATTATTTTACTCTAACAACCAATTTCTGAAGCTTAAACTAGTAATATCTCCTGTCTGAAAACAGATTTGAGTGCTATTTTCTGTGTTTTGGAATTTCACTTTCAGGTAGTTATATATTGCATTAGGCTTCCTCCTTCCATCCATTCCCTTTTTTGCCCGTCCGTTTTCTTCTAATTTTTTTTCCCCTTCCGCTTCATCTTTTCTTCCTTCCTTCCATATTCTTTCACCTCCTCCTCACCTTACCACCCATCCAACCTCACTAGCACCTCAACCACTACCACCACTACACTGCAGACCACCCTGCCACCACCACCATGCAAACCAACCTACCACCACCACCACCCTGCAACCCACCCTACCACCACCACCACCACCACCCTGCAACCTACCCTACCACCACCGCCACCACCCTGCAACCTACCCTACCACCACCGCCACCACCCTGCAACCTACCCTACCACCACCACCACCACCATCCTGCAACCCACCCTACCACCACCACCACCACCATCCTGCAACCCACCCTACCACCACCCTGCTCTGCTGTCTTTCCTGTCCTGCCCTTTTCTCTTCCTTTTCCTTCCCACTCTTTGCCCTGCCCTTCCATGGCCTCTGTACTACACTGCTTTATTCCTTTCCTATTCTGCCCTGTCTTTAATTCCATGTTTGGTTTGCATCCCTGCCCTGGTTCCCTGTCCTTCCTTGCATCCTTCCCCTGCCGTGCTTCCCTGCTTTGCCTTGCACTCTACCCTTTCCCTATCCTGGTTTGCCATCCCTTCCCTTCTATACTGCTCCCTTGCCATCAGTTGTGTGCCCTCCTCTTCACGCTTGCAATACATGGGCATTTCCTCCAGTGCAACCTTGCCATACCCTCCCTGCACCCTTTCTATATGCAGCCATGCCCTCCCCTGCACCTTTGCAATGCCCCGTCATGCCCTCCTCTGCACCCTTGCAATGCACAGCCTTGCCCTCCCCTGCACCCTTGCAAAAGCCTACACAACCATACCCTCTCTTGCACCCTTGGTATGCCCTGGCATGTCCCTCCTGCCCTGCTTTTCCTTCCATCCCTTACCTCTCCTACCATCCCTCTCCTGTTATCCCTGTCCTGTCCTTCCATCCCTGTCCTATCGTGCCATTCCTGTCCTGTCTTGTCCTGCCACTCTGCCAACAGTGTCATGTCCTGCCATCCCCGCCCTACCATTCCTGTCCTGTCCTGTCCTGTCCTACCATCCTTGCCATGCCATCTCTTACCTGCCCTGTACCCTTTCTATGCCTTGCCATCCCTGCCCTGTCCTCCTGTCCTGCACACATGCTATACCTAGTAATACCTCCCCTTGAACCCCTGCTGTGTCCTGCCATACTCTCTCTTGCTGTGCCCTGCCATGCCTTCTCTGCCGTGCCCTGCCTTGCCTCCTCTGCTGTGCCCTGCCATGCCGCCTCTGCTGTGCCCTGCCATGCCTCCTCTGCCATGCTATTCCTGGCATCCTTGTCCTGCCATCTTTGCTATGTCCTGCTGTTCATCCCTTGCTCTGTCCCACCCTGCCATCTCTATGTTCTGCTGTTCTTACCTTGTTCTGTCCTGCCCTCCAGTCTCTATGTTCTTGCCTTGTTCTGTCCTGCCCTGCAGTCTCTATGTTCTTACCTTGTTCTGTCCTGCCCTGCAATCTCTTGTTCTTACCTTGTTCTGTTCTGCCCTGCCATCTCTGCTACATTCTTCTGTTCTTCCCTTGTGACCTGTCCTGCTATTCTGCCCTGGCATCCCTCTGACATACTCACCTTTATCTGCAGTGCTGTCCTCTTTCTGCCCTGCTTTCATCTGCTGCTCTCCTCCTCTCTCCCTTGCCTTGGCCTTTATGTAATTTGTTTGGTCTTTTATATATATATATTTCATTTATTGTATTTCTATTTCTTTGCATCCATAGTTGTTGTGAATATGTTTATACTCAGCTCTTGCTTGTTCATAAGTCATTTCATGTTTTCTGAAGCCGATAATTTACCAATGTCATGCGTAATTTTACTGTTTTCTAAGCTGATAAAGTTCCAGTTCGTTTTTTCAATGTTGAAGTATGTTTTCAAAGTCAAAATTTTTTCTAATTGCCAAAATTTGTCATTGCATAATTCTTTTTCATTAATCGGCTTCTCTGTCTATATGTATAGTACAAAGTGATGTCTCCTTTATAATACGTGTACAAAATGTGGACTTTGAAAAAATATCAAAGTGAATAATACCAAGACATATATGAATAGTACAAAGTGATGTCTCCTTTGTACTATTCATATATGTCTTTGTATTATTCTCTTTGATATTTTTTCAAAGTCTACTTTTTAACATATGTTCAAAAATATATATATGTAAAGGTATAAAATAAAGACATTGTAATAATGCATTGGTTTTATTTCCATTAGGTATACACAAGAGTGGTGGAGTTCAAAAAATAAACTATCTCGATAAATGGGCCAGAGAAATACGGACTGGTAACCCCAAGGTGTGAGGGTTGCCAGTCCGTATTTTCGTGGCCCATTTATCGAGATAGGTTCGGCGCCGGCCCCCTAGATGCTTCCAAGAGCTCGCCCTGCTCATCACTTTGTATATGCCATGTCTCGTATTGCTCTACCCAGCTATAAGCCGAGCAGAGCTATACAAAGAAACATGGCAATCAACAAAGGATGAGAAGGGCTTTATTAACATGCATTAACTGCTAAACACATTGTGCACCTTGTGTTTGCATTAATGCATGTTAAAGATCAACGCATAATTTTGTAGATAAATCACATACTACGCATCTGACATGCCACGGTTTTAGTACATGAACAATGCAAGATTTTCAAAATGGCATAGCAAAGGACTGAATAGGGACATTTAACCTTTTCAGTACAAGGACGTTTTATGCTTGCTGACACCACACTTTTATTCAGCTTAAGGGGGTGACATACTGGAGGGGTAGGGCATATATGGGAGGGCCACAGCCAGGAGAGGAGGTCAGGGATGGTGCGAGTATTCCTTCGTATGCTGAATAAAATAGTGTGGCAGCAACAATAAACTGGGAAAATACATCACAGTACTGAAGAGGTTCAATAATACTAACATGCACTGGTTGTGATGCATGTTAAATATCCTTTAACAAAATCACATTGCACTGAACCTAACAATTTTATACTCTTCACCGTAACTTGGCCCAATTTTTCTTTCTTTTCCAGCTGTCACACAACTTGATACGTAGCAAGGCAATGCAATGGATGTAAATTCTCTTCAGTGTTTATTACTCGTAATTCAAGCTGGAAAGGATAAAATTTAAGGCCAAGTTCAGTGTTCCGAGTATAATCTTAGCAAACAAATCTTTCAAAATATGTAACTCAAGGCCATTTTACTATAACCGAAAATGTGAAGGTATGGACAAGCTATCTATCTCTACCTATAGCCAGATTCACTTATCCTGTATAGGTACAAATTGCCTCCCTGTCCATTGCTATTTTGCTGCCCTCTCTCCAACTTACACCCCCTTCCTCATATATCCTCCTCACTACATCCTTCCATCTCATCCTCAGTCTCCCCCTCCCCTCCACCTCAATCACGCACACACTTACTCTCTTACTCCCCATTCCCCCAGCTAACACCCCCCTCTCTCACATACTTCTCCTTCCCATTCCCCAGTCTCCCCCTGCCTCTTCCTTCACCATCTCATTCACATACACTCCTTGTTAGTCTCTCTCTCCATCCCCCCCAACTTACACCGTGCTCACCTATAACTTTACTACGACCCTCCATCTCATCCTCAATCTCACTCACATACAGTCTCCTAGTTACTTCTCTCACTCTCCATTATCTCCACTCCATCCCCCCATATCATCCTCGGTCTCCCAGTTCTAATTTTTTTAGAGTGAAAGGCAACAGGACGACCTATTTCTGACTAGACTAAGATGTGAAATGCTGGCATAATATATCCACCAATAAGAGATCTTCCTCCAAAAACCACCTTCACTCCAGTGATAATAAATAAGGCCACAAGTTATGAAGCAACATTTCTCGTCTTTAAGACTTTGTTCCATTAAAAACTTGGGGGGGGGGGAAATTACCTATTGCTCTTGTGCACAGCCTCCTACAGTTTGCACTCCTCATTAATTTCTTGATCATATAATAACTAGAGACACGCATCTTAACCGAGACGGGCTGAAGTTCAGATTTATTGCTCATGGTCTGCTGCAAGTAGGCAAGTAATAGTATATAATCAGTATGCCGTTCCAAGCCCACCCAGCTATTTCATACCCATCGAACTCGTCTTTGATTTAGCCCAGCACGACAGATGAACACTATAGCAACAATTTACAAGGCAATGATGCTCCCAGAACGATTGAAAGTAAACTTTTTTAATGCATGAAGAAGGAACCAAATGATACAAAGCCTGAATTATTTTTCTCAACAAAAAATGAACAGCTAAGAGCCAAATTCAAGATCTGTTAATTTCGAGATACCTGGACACAAGTGTTTAAAAGACCGGAGGGTCATATGTAGTTGGAAATGAAGAGGAGGGTATTTCCACAGCTGACCTGTTGCATACGTGACGGACTGGGAGTAATGGTTAACTCCTGCATTATAGAGCATTAGAGATTTGGACAGTAAAGAGATGAGAGTTTGCTGATAGACGACTGCTATGCACCAGCCACAGTGGAGGAGGGAAGCAAGCAGACCGTTCAGAGGAGCAGTGACCAGTGACATGGTAACGGAAATTACAGAGGAGCAGTGACCAGTGACATGGTAACGGAAATTAAAGATGCAACAGCTGTAGTCAGAGGGAATAAAAACTGGCACACTGCATTACTATATGCTACTAGGCAAAATGTCGAAAAGTTGAAAATTTTTTGTCTACACTGGTAGCATGGAATTTATTGTAGCTGCAATTCTTGGGTTACGTGTTTAGTACTTTAAGAGTCACAAAAATACTTCACTCATCACCAAAACTGACGTAAGATTTTAAAAACCACGATTGATTTTACTAACCTTAAAAATATTGGAAATTCTACGACTGACTTGTCAAAATGGAGCTGTTTTTTCATAATACAAAAAGTCTTAAAGACAGAAATAGTGTACTCCACTAGATATGGTATTAAAACATTTATAATAAAACAATCATTTATTGGAATATAGAAAATATCTTATGGCCATATCAAATACATAAGTAATGAATGTGGGGTCATGAGGGCAGCATTATACTAAGATCTACAAGTGTGAAAAAGGGCTGACAAATCAAAGTGTGACTGAATGGCCAAGAGCTGCTCCCACATCCACAAATACATAGACAGTGCATATACAGAAGTCCTCGTTTAAAGTTACAGGTATAGCCTATATAGTAGTGTTCCTTCCATTTAACTGGTAATGAAAATTTTGTTCCCTGCTTAATAAGCTTTATAGGTACAGCCTTTTCAACTGACAGAACTGGGCCAAAAAAGTACTTGCATAGTTAGATGATCCAGTTATGAGGTACGAATTTGCCACCTTGGTTACTTCGCTTAGTTTCGTATCATTTATATAGTCTCCCAGGCTCTAACATGCTTGCATAGATCTGCCTTGGTCACCTAATGCCAGCTCTCTGCACTGCTCGATCTCTGGCAGTCTCCCTATTCAGTCCCCTATCCCTGAGGTCTCAATGATTTCATCCCAGTCCTTTTTTAAGTCTGCCTCTCCACTTCACCCTCAACACTCACACCTCTCACCCTCCACACCCACCTGTCAACCTCCATCCTCTCCACATGCCAAAACCATCTCAATGCACCCTCTTCATCACAACACCAGTACATTTAAGTCCTATCCGTCCTCTCAACTCTTCAGTCAATCCTAACACCCCTCCCCAGGCCTCTCATTCAAGGACGCACTACACCTCCTCTAATCATAATCATTTCTATGCGTTTTAACCTACGAATATCCTCTTCCTTTACTGCCCAGGTGTCCCTACCATACACTACCCTCCTAACACATGCCACATAAAGATACCGTAGCATGGAGGGAAAGCCCTCTCAATATCAAGAGGGGCAACAGTTCCTGAACTTCCTCTAATCACTCCACACCCTTGCTCTCCAGTCCCACCTCCAGCACATGTCCCCCAAATAACAAAACTCTTCACCACACTCAAGACACTCACCAGCAAGATCAATCCTTTGACAGTGACAGTCGCTTTCCCAGACATACTGCACACACACGAAATCAAATCGCAGTCTACCTCTAATTCCATTACATTTCTTATGCACCCACTTGTCACAAACATTGCACAAAATGGAGTTACTTCCCAAACCCTTGTGGTAAGCTGCACATGACCACACTCCCTCTGCTTTGACAGTACCACCACCAGTCCTAGATATAATTTTTTAGTCAAAACCATCCAATCTCACTATACAAGTACACTGCCGGAACCGAGACAAAAGGAAATTGGGATATCAAGTTTAAATCTTTAAAGCAATGGAGAGGGTTGCCTTCATGTGACAATCGCTTTGGTTACTAGTCATATCAATGTGGTATGGCAATGAAACTACAGGCATAGGAGAGAGTTGCCTTTATGAGTCTCCTTGGTTACTAGTCCCTCAAGTGGTAGGTGGTGGCAAACATCCACTCACTTGATGTAGTACTGCCTACTTCTTCCTTGATCTCAATCAATCTGTTTCTGTGTCTGCCCTCCACTTTCCTACTTCTTCTTTTCCATCTTGTCACTATTTCTCTTTCCATTTCGGGTGGTTCTACACTGTGCAAAGCCTAATGTTTTCCTGAAATCCAGGAAACCTTTTACAGCACTGAGTGGTAACCATATAACCAAATAACGGTGATGTGGAGCCTAATACGGTATCACTATTAGAGTGGACATGAGCAAATGCGGCATCCATCCTGGAGTCAAACCTCTATACTTTTCCCCCCATCTCGGTGTTGTAGGGCACTGTCAGCCACAATGTAACATTGGTTCAATGAGTGGGGTGGTCCTGCAAGGGGCTGGTGCTTAACTGTGGTTGATGGGTCTGTCTGAACAGACTGACTGGGGTTGATCAACTAGTCCTTCAATTCACAAACCCATTAAATGAAATGTCCCTCAGTTCTCTCAGTATCCTCCCTAAGCATAATGGTGGACTACATGTCTCCTTGGTTACTAGTCAGTGCATTAACCCACTTCGCAGCCACTGGAGTGGGATGCCTTCATAAGTTTCCTTGGTTACCAGTCCTATATATACCTCCCTATCCTTTCAACAGATAATGGTGGACTACAGGTGAGCGACAACTTCAGCCTGCACGCCACCACGTTCTTGTTCAGATGAGCCTGGGGACAATAATTCAGCAGTCACGGCATGGCATATAAACAAGCCTGAGGACAAAATGAGTAAGCTGCTGGGATTAATACAAAAACGAGAGCAGGTAAACGAGGACTCTATATACGACTATACTTTCACTAACTTTTCACAGCACTTCTTCGTGACTAGCACAAACGAGGACTTTCTGTATATACAACTATAGTTTTTCTTCACCTTAACTTGGCCAAGATTTATCCTATGACACAGCACGTCTTGGTGACTAGCATCACTTATTCCAATTTACTATCACCGCTAAACACAAGATGCATGGATGGCAATTTTAGGCCAAAGTTAAAACCTTATCACAGTTGTTCGTGACTAGCATGGTATTGTTTGGCCAAGATAAAGCAAAAGGAGAGAAGCAGTTTTAACACTTTACCAATCCTTTTGGGACATAATTCGTTTTCCTTTGCACAGCTGGGATGATCCTGCTGTCTTGTTACCATCTTCAGCCATCTTGTTAGAAGTCAACTTACCTCCTGCAAATATAGAAAAAAATATGAACTGCTTTTTTCTCATCTGATGGAACTGAACACTCCCAAAACAAAAAATAAGCTGTGATTGCTGAAGCACCAAGCACCCAAACCCACTGGACAAACAGGCACCTAAACACTAGACCATCAGGCACTTTAACAAGACTACCAGGCACCCAAACCCACTGGACTACCAGGCACCCAAACCCTCTAGGTCACCAGGCACCCAAACCCAGTGAACCACCAGGCACCCAAACCCAGTAAACCACCAGGCACCTAAACACTAACCTAATCAAAACAAACTATCACACCTAACATTCAGACACCTGCCAACTGGATCCTCTGAAGATCAGGAGTTTAAATTCCACACCTAAAAGAGACCTAATATTCCGAAGCACATATGGCTGGACCACCTTAACCCACTAAACCACCAGGCATCTACAGTAAATAATATACAATAAGCAACCACCTAACAAATTCCAGACAGCCAAAGGGAGCACCTCAACCCACTAAACGACAAAGACGATGATGCTGGCAAAATTAAGTCTTGTGCAAGGGTTAGATTTGTCAAGATTTTTTAAAGGAAGGCAAAACTGTAAACATTGCTAATACACCGATAGCTAATCCACCTTACGGTATACCTGTGTGCTTTATATCTATTATGTATATTTCTAGATGTGTTCAAAATATAACAGTAAAGAAAAATACCTCCTAGAAACCGCATTATAAACTTTGGATTACATGAAAAACCTTGAACAGGGCACAAAAATACTTCCAAACAAAAACTGAAAAGACAAGATCAATCCACTGAAAGATCCATGGACACTGTGTTTAAAGATTGTCGCAGGCAGTAGGAAGCAATTACCCACAGTAGCTGGAAAAAGGAAAGTTATTCAGTCACTGGTAACAGGAAACAGTCACAGATGGGAAAAAAAAAAAGTCACAGGCACGAGGAAAAAAGAGTCAAAGGCTCGAAGAAAAACCAGTCACAGGTGCGAGGAAAAACAGTCACAGGCAAGAGGTAAAACTGTCACAGGCACGAGAAAAAATAGTAAACAGTCACAGGCACGAGGATACAATATTTTTCTATGGACCTACTTAAAGGGAAGGAGCTGAAGAGATTGTGTGTTAGGCCTGATAAAGCAAAGCTGTTTAACTCCGATTATAGAAAGTATCATTAACTACTTCCCTGTCCTCTGAAAGAAGGATGGTGGACTGCAGGAGAGGGGTAACTTAAGCTTGCAATCCACCTAGCTCAAAGCTCAGATGGGTCTAGGGATGAGTTCAAACAGATATACTTCTAATTTCTTAGCTCCCCTAACACCTCTTCCTTAGTGATTTGTTTTTGGTTTTATCCTTTCCACCACCAGGCATTTTACAGCTTAGGGAGGACCTATGGCTCTGACAGTTAATAAACGCTGTACTGTATGTTTTCCATTTTAAAGGTACATGGTAAAGAGAACAGTCTAAAATGGGCATAAAATCTAAATCTGAGTCAAAAGACACCAATGCATCTTAGAAAATGGATGGGCTTGACTATCACACCACTGCTGTTCCTTTCTAATACAGGGGTCTCAAGCTCAGTTTTAATCTATAAAATCCTGTCACTTGATCTGATTCACTACTGCCAACCCTCAGTGATTTTCTCCAGCCTAGGGGATAGTTTTATTGAAGGAGTAAATGGCTCTAACCTCCTGCTCCAAGTCTCCAAAACTTATCAAAAGTATTTAGAAAAATTAAGAATGTAATATAAATAAGGTGGAACTGGTGAAAATGATACTTTCCAAATGCTGTACAGTATATATTGCTAGAGTTCTCATTTAACTAATACGCACCATCTGTATGTGTAGTGTAACCATTTAGCAAGTCAGAATATAGAAGTCAGTAATATTCTTACAAATTTAGCTTCCTAAGCTAAATAACTATACACTTCTGTGCATTCCAACTTTCCAGAAGCTATTAAGGTAAATTTTGCAGCCAACTGGCAATTACCAAAAGCAAGTACCCTGGCAGAGTTAACGAAAACTACAAGTTTATGGAAAGTACACTCCACTAGGCCCATCAATGGTTATTTCAACAGACTGGTATCTAAATGATTAAGTAGCTATTACACATTTAAAAGTACTCACCTTTTTAGTATCCAGCTGAGTTGCTCCCCCATAACAAAAGTGGTGGTGGTGGTGGTGGTGGAGGATGACTACCACCAGGCACCATCCCAGCAGGGGTGACCTCCTCTGTTATTAAGCTGCCACTCCCCTCCAACTGCCCTGAAGTACAAATATGCTTAAAAACTTGTTAATGCTTTAACTATATTGTAATGGCAATGCTGCAGGACGTAACTGAAGGCTATATCTAACCCATCCATCTCGAGGATTAATTTAATATTCTTGCTGTACAGTATCCATTTATTATTCAAAAGGGGGATGGTGGACTGCAGAATGGTGTTTTCAGCCTCAGGTCCCCCAGGTTCACGTATTGATAAGTATAGTTAAAGGCTCAAGTAAACAAGTTTTCCTTGAAAAATATTCATACCACAATTTGAACAGAAACCAATACACTACATAAGTTCTTAAACCAAATACTGGTACTTCCCTATTCAAGTTAAGCTATAGCAAAAAGTGAATAATCTAGTGTCAGTCTTGATTTTCCTTCATCTTCGTCTTTTTCACCTAATGATGGGATGAGGCAGAGTGAGAAAGCAAGATTAGAGAAAACACAATTAGGGGAGTAAATATATCTTGGTCATCTCAGACTCATTACCCACCTATGGATAATGATGCACTGTTCAGAAAATAAGGGAGAATTAGCCAACATTTCTTTCATTTGTTCATTTATAAAGGCTCCAAGATGCTTGCATATAGGTCACTTAATTGCAGCTCACCAGGCTGGTTTATTTCTAACAGCTTCTCTATACACACAATGTCCATCCCAGATCTTTCAGTCCCTCTCAGCTCTAACTTCAACGTTCACATCTCACCCTTCGCACCCAATTATCCTCCATCCTCTTCACATTTCCAAACTCTCTCAATCTACGCCTTCTCATCACAACACATTCAGGTCCCATTCTTCCTCCACAAACCATCCCAGTCTACCCCTTGTCAGTCTACTCCTTTTTAACTCTTCCCTCATCATTCACTCCTCTCACACTCTGCACTCAGTTGTCATCCTCCAACCTCACCACATTCCCAAACTATCTCGGTCTACTCCTTGCTCTCAGCTAGCCCTCCTCAGCATTTACGCCTCTCACCCTCCAAGGTTATCCTCCATCCTCTTCACATGGCCAGTGAAATGGACCACATCAAATTCCTACTACTGTACCTACATAATTATTTTACCTCTGCCATCACCAACACTAGGTCTCAAATTTCAATCACAATCACTAATATTTCTTGCATAGTCTACTGTATATTCTTGTAACTGTAACATCAGTATCTAAATAAATGAGATTAACAATTATGCTACTTGAAGTGCTATGGCAAAGATGTATAGGCAAGGTAATGACAGTATCATTAAGCTATATTGAACTACAAAAAGACAAAACAATTTAAGGCTATAAAAAATTACCTCCAATTCACATCAGTTTATTAACCATAAGAAGAAATCTGTGCAGCATGTGAGGTGGTGTGTGGGGTGAGGAGAAGACGAAAGGGAGTTCAGGGAAGAGCATGGTGGACTGAAGAAGTGAGAGGCTGTGGCACAAAAGAAGAAAGCACATAATGAGTGGATGAGGAACAGAGGCGACGAAGAAGCTGAGAGACGGACAAGAGAGTTATATGTAGTGAGGAGGAGAGGTGAAAAGATTAGTAAGAGAGAGTAAGAAGATAGTGGATGAGGAATTTGGAAGGAATTTGAGTGAAAAGTGGAGGGAA